>JAPYZP010004553.1:0-10127 GCA_030522985.1 Torymus sinensis
ATATAAACATTTTCTCAAAGTCATGAAGATTTTTTTTTTTTTTTTTTTTTTTTTTCCTTAAGATGGGGAAATGCTGTTACGCACGATAGGAGCGGTATATCCTCCTCTGTGTCGGACTCTCCATATATGGCATACCGACTAAAACCCCACCTTTATCTCAAAAAGAAAAAATATAGTCTTAATTTGAGATGTAAAAAGATGCTTCTTAAATTGCAGTTTCCATATAAATAATGATTTCCCTATATCTACTGGATAGTATTCTAAAAAAAATACTATATGTGTTACATATTATTAAACAAAAGAGACGGCTGCTCAAAAAATCCATTTAACTTGACAACTATATTTCTTCTAAAAATAGAATAAAGAGATCTTTAGCTCCTTTTGGCCACGGTGTTTTTTTTATTAAATTATCACTTACTTGAAACCATTGTTGATTTTGCCGTAACATATTTGTATAATGTCCACACTGTAAAGTATTACCATGGTGAAATATACCATTAATAACCTTATACTTTTTTTTATTAATAACTATTTTCGCTGTCGGTATTCCATTAATTCGAAATTTTGTTATTTTTGAAGTAACTCCATTGTTAACTGTAAACAATCCTAATTGTAATATTAGTACCGTCGTTTTTATAATGATATCTACTTTTTGTATTCTTTTGGAGCAACAGCCTTTTTTACATTGTCCTTCCAGTTCATGCCATCTACCAATATTATGATCTATAATCTCCTGCAATGTATACGCGCGCGTTGGTTCAGGAAGATATAATATTAAAATAAAATTAGTTGATATAACTGGTCCTATTCTTTCATCACAATTGGAGCATCTAGTTACAGTACTTAATTCATGTTGAAGTACACTTTGTAAGCATATAGACAATTCAAAAAGATGATGTAAAAACTCTGATACGTCTTGTTGAACCGATAACTTATATCGAAGATCAACATATTCTCTTAACGCTGTAACATTAACTTTTTGTTTTGTAATGTATTCATTCAAAATAACTTTAAACTTATCATTACCATTGTAATAAAGTAAGATTCTTCTTATAGACATACAATGTAGTAAACTTTGTATACATGCATTGGCGTAACAAGAAACTCCATCTTCGTTTGGCAATCCGAGAATTTCCCAACAGCTATCAGATATCTCATTTACTTTTGCATTGTTCTCCTCCATCATTGGTATATTTTGAATGATTGACCATTGGATATCTTTAACTTTAATCAAGCGCTTTTTATTGAAACTATCATTTGGAATATTGAAAAGAATAAGATCTGGCCGATAATGTTCTCTTAATCTATTGTATTCAAGTATAGCTGATGCATCTGCCATAGCAGATGAAGGGTCAAAATTAATCAGATGTAGTCCCTCAAGTTTTGTTACTCGAGATAAAGCTACATAAGTTTGACCGCAACTAAAAATACTATTTCCTACTTCCACAACAGCAGTTTTTAAACTTAACCCTTGACTTTTATGAATAGTTATTCCGTAACTATTACATATTGGAAACTGTTTCCTTATAATATATATTTTGTCCATGATAATAAATTGATATTCAAGTCGTGGAATAGAATAGTTTTGACCCGTAGGCAGCAAAATATTCACACTTATAATTTCGTTATCTTTATCTTTAGATACCGACATTACTTGAGCTATAGTTCCATTTACTAATCCGATCGAAACATCAATGTTTCTTTTTATCATAATTTTAGAATTAATTTTTATTTTTATCAAACGATCTATCCCACATGTATTATCAGAATCTTCATTTAGCATTTTCGATACTTTTTTTTCCAAATTTTTAGGACATTTAAAGGAATCATTAGCAATAAGGTTTATCTCCTCAGAATCAATTCTAGATAACATTGCCGTATTGACTATATTACACATTTTTCTAGTAGGCAACAGGCAAACAGTGTCATCAGGCAAACTATCAAAATGTTCACATAATTCGTTTATTATTACGTGTACATGATTATCCTTTGAAAAACGTAATTTCCGTTTTTGTAAAACGGTTATATCCTCATTTGTTAAGAAACCTAATCGGACCCTGGATAGAATATCATTATACTGTTTATCATCTTTTTGGCGCATGTTAATGGTTAACTCATCGTATTCGAATAAATTCCATAGATTATATGTATCAATTGCTCCTACGTATTTATTGAGTTTTTTCTTTGTTAATTCTATGAAAGCGAATTCTTCGTTAACAGGAGGAAGTTGAAGCAAATCACCAAAAACCACAATATGTTTTTTACCAAACCAACCATCATCACAATCAGAAGTGTTAAATATTTCCGTAAGGCGCAGATGAATGTATAACAACATGACATTTGAAATCATAGATATTTCGTCTATAATAATTAAATCAACGTTTTGCAAACTTTGTCGTATTTTTTTTCTAGCTGCATTAGATAATTCTTTATATTTTGGTGTGGAACCTTGCTCTACTGGTAATTGTAATAATCTATGTACAGTAAGACCTTGGATGTTGTAAGCTGCTATTCCCGTAGGTGCCGCCACAGCTGTATCTTTGTCTCGAATTATTTTATTCCATGAAACCAAATTTTCAATAATAAAACTTTTACCTGTACCCCCGGGCCCACTAATAAAAATTCTCAAAATTTTATTATCATCAGGCAATTGTAATATTGTTGATATAATTTTTGTATATACTCTAGATTGATCTTCATTAAACTTGGAAGTAGATTCATGAAGATCATTTTCATTAATATGTATATTTTTTTTCGCAATTTCTTCAAAATCTTTCATAGCATTTTCCATCTCTATTGGAACACAACCTTCCGGTAAATTATTGGAGTTTGTCTGATTTTCGGAATTGGTTTCTGGTTGATTTTGAATTATTTCATTGGCTTTTTTCATAGCTTCTTGAATAATTTGACGTTTATCATGATATTTCATAGCATTCGCTAATTCATTCTGTTTTGATAAAAATGCATTTGCATATGTACTTTCATCACCTTTTAGTTCATTAGTATCTATCCATGGCTGAAATAAAAGTAACAATGCGTAATAATAAGATTCTGGTTGAACATCGGGATTATATTTCCAATGATTAATCAGGTATGGTTTCTTTCTCTTTTTACAAAATATTCCAGGCGAAATTTCGTAATATTCTGCTTTACGAATAGGCCTTTGTTTTATTATATCAAACCATTTAGCAAAATCATATAAATACAGTGACTCTAATTCTTTTGGTCGTTTAGGATAATATGTATCAATGAAAGAGTCAAAAAATAAATCGTCAGATTCTGGAGAAAGTTGTTTTATAATATTAAATGGTTTTAACCTTCTAGCTCGTACCATTCTCACGTCTAACCATCTAACAATAGTGTCTGGATCAGTGGCATGGAGAGGATGCCCTAAAAGTGCATCGGCAGCTTCAATTGCTCCTATTTCTCTATGATTTAATGCTCGCAAAGCAAATGACCAGAGATTGCTACACAATGACTTATTTGATTTAATATCTGTAAAATCTACGACACTCTTTTCTCCCTTAGTTCCATAGCTAGAAACGTACTTTGTTAAAAGATAAGATGACTCTCCTATAAATTGCGCATCATTATTTCCTTCCCAAAGTATTAAGAGTGACGGCATGTAATCATTAACATTAATTTCTTCTTGTTTCCGTGGCAAATCATAAAATCGACTCTTATTTTTTAAATTTCTACGATTAGCAATCGCAATTGGAACGCTTCTTAATATTAACTGAGATGTTACTGGGCGCGGAAATCCAAAACGACAAGCACTTTTAAATCCAGTTTTAGTTTTTCTTTTGCGCATACAATAACTATTGTGTTTATGCATTTGATACATCTGAACACGACGATAGAGTTCTGGAGAAATTTGCTTATCAGGTATTTTACATGTAATATATTTCAATATAAAAGCTTGTATTTCTTCGTTGGATGATTCACCGTAAATCGGAGCATCTTGTATCCAAAATAAGCAGTGGTAATGTGGTAGGCCACGTCCTTGGTACTCACACGCATAATAATAATGAGAAACCTTTCCTATTGGATGCGCTGAAGAAAGAATGTATGTTAGCATAGCTTGAAATTTATTTCGAATATATCTTGATGCAGAAACTGGATCTACTGCAATAAGCTCACTAACAGATCTTTTGTCATTTTCCCAACCATTAACTTCTCGTATATATTCAGCTAATGCTGACCACATCCATTCACCGGGACTCAAAGTAATAAAAAATGTAGCTGGTCCATACTCATTCATCATACAATCTAAATCATTTCTTGGCTGTCTCCAATATGCTTCTGTACCTCGTAAACGAGAAAAGATAGTTTCCAAGTTGGATTCTAACTGATCCTTTTCTAATTTTTCTAATAATTCTCCAGCTGTATATTTATAATTAGGATTCACAACATTTAATTTATGAAAAATTCCAGCACTAATCTGTCTAATATTATTATTGAATAATAAATAAAAAACGTACTGAATATTTAACCTATATTGTGAATGCTTTGAAGTTAACCGAGATTTAATGAAATCATACTCTCGTAATTTCACAACTCGGTTTTCATCATTCTGACCATACATTCCAAAAGGATATAAATCTGGAAAACATTTTAGATCTAAATCTTTCCCTCGAATATCTAGAGCGGTAGCATACACTTGTAGAATTTGATATAATTTCGTATCAGTTTCATCAATTTTTTTTCCATATAACGGATAAATAGAATATTGCTGATAGAAAGTATCAGACTGAGATTTTTGTGTCAACAAAGCTGCTGGAACAGGATTCTTATCCGAATGAGGCTTGATGTTATCAGTGTTATTATCATCATTGTCATCATTGTCATCATTGTCACTTAAACATTTATCTGTAATAGGAGCATTATCCTTATATTCAAGTTCCAATTCCTCAAAATTGTTTAAAAGTTTCTCAGGACAAGAGGGAATAATAATTTCTTGGTATAAAGGATTCCAACATTTCAGCCAATGTAATGCATTCCATATTTTTTTAACGTCAACATAATCTTCCCAAATTATTTTACCTTTTGTAGGATTACCGCGAATCAAAATAAAAATTTCATGGTTAATATTTATTGGATCTGTGTCTGGACAAATTTTCTTCAACGTTTCTTCTAAAGGCAATGGTAAATGAAAAGTTCTACCTTTAACTTTGTCTATCTTAACATAATGTGGTAATTTTTTTTTCATAACAGTATCCATTTTCACAATTGTTTGAAAAGCTTTAGCTCGTTGGATCAATATTTTTTTGTACATATTCAGAATACTTAACTCTTTAGGAGTATCCTTCACAAAAAGATTGTTTAAAATACAAGTAGATGGCAACGATTTTTTTTTTAATTTACCAAAGCAAGTTCGACAAATATATGTATCACTTGGGAAATCCTCAATTTGGTAATACTCTTTTAATTTTTTCCAGGGATCATATGTTTCAACAGTAATATCTAGCAATTGTTTTGCTAAATCTATAGTGCTTGAATAATTATTAACAGCCTCCATATTTCGCAGGCAGTGAAGCCTCTCACAAGATATGCACGGCACTTTTGGTGGATCCATATCTATTTTGGTATATTGTTTGATTCCGGTATAATATTTTGCTTTTAGTTCATTTTCATCCAAAGATATTTCAGTATTATCTCGTCTTAAAGGCATAGCAAAATTCTTAGCAGTAAAAAGAATATTTCTTAACTCATCGATATTTGCACTGTTTAGAGCATTATCAATTTTTTGTATACGTGCATACAAATTTTTGATTTTGTATATTTTTCTTTTAATTGTCCGCAAATAAGGGTAATGATATGACAAAACCACTAGTTTTAAAAATTTAGATGAACACAACAGTGGTTGATTATAACAAGTAATTGGATGACCGATTTTGTTTGACTGCGGAGTTTGACATGAACAGTCGTCAATAATTTTAAGATATTGGTAAGCATCTGTATATGTAAAGTACAGCAAATCGTCAAAAAGTAATTTAAGCTCTATTAAAATATCCGGATCAACTGTTTTACAATATTCATTACATTCCCAAATTTTAATATTTCGTTTTGACGTTTCTTCTGTAATAGGCAAAATATTAATAGATTGTCCTTTTTCATTAATTATGATGGGATTTTGTTTCATGAAATCACCAATAATTAATCCATTTTTAAAATCATATGCAGTTTCTGCAAAAAATGCTTCTGATGTAGCGCAATGTTTTGGTAAGCCACATAAAGCTGTAAGAGCATATGGCACATTTCCCTCAATTGGATTTAAACCCAAACGAGTGATTGAAACTCCTATTTTTTCTTGACATATCCGCAAAGTTCTCTTTAATTGAGAAATATAATTGTCTCTGACGTAAATCGAAGTCAACACCAATTTTTCAGCTTCAATTTTACGATCTGTCAATGAAGCCAGACTTAATTTTTCCATAACATTTCGTATATACTTCTCAGTATATTGCAATAATTTCATTGTACTCTTTAGATTCATACGGATATATTTCTTTTTAATTTTTGTAGCTAATGCGTCTTTAATTTTAATAATGTTATTCTGTTTATTTGAGGGACAATACTTTTTCTGCAAATTATAATATACTTTTTTGTTTATTAATATCTGCTTCTTATTTTTATTATAATAATCACGGCGTTTTTCCAATATCGGTTTCTTATTTTGATAATAATAATCACGGCGTTTTTCCAATACTCGCTCTTTAGATGAATTATAATATTGTTGGTTTTTTAACGATTTATTTTCATTGAAAGTATAACATTTAGTAGATTTGCTAGATATAATATTGTCTTGAGTAATTAATTCCTGCTTTTGAAGTATTACATCATCTTCTATATTTACATTGAAATCAATTTTTAGTTTACTTGATAATTTTTGTTGAGAGATAATATTATTATTATCTGGAATAGTTTTCGAATTTGTTTTCTGTACTTGTGAAGGAACTAGAATTTCGCAATGATTAGTTGTAGAATGTACTTCGTTAGAATTCCTATCACGTGTATCGCAGTTAAATGTGGTTTGTTCTTCTAGAAATAATAAATACACATTTCGTGCATTAGCAGGGCAAAACGTTTTTTTAATGTTTGCATCATTAACTTCTAGCCAGTGATTCTCATCATCGCGTATCATATTAATGTAATGGCCAGAAGAAGTACTGTTTCCATAATGTAATACAGTGTTAATCACTTTATAACGTTTATTATTTATAATAATTATGTCGTCTACATTTTTAAAAATTAAATCAGTTATTTTAATAGTTGTGTAATCGTTATTTACAATGAATAATTTTAATTGTAAAATAACGATTTTGTTACTCGTGCAAAGTTGAATTTTTTCAATCTTATTAGATTCACAATTATTACAAGTTACTTCAGTGTCGTAGTTCCATTGGCCTAAATTATGATTTATAATATCTTGCAAAGAAATGTTCCTTTGGTTTGGTGGAATATGTAGAGGAAAGATGTAACTATTATATGGACTCAAACTACTTACTTTCGCGCATGTTAAACATTTCATTTCAGTTACTATTTCATGTTTCAAAATAGAATGCAAATTATTAGATTTATCGCAAAGATATGTAATAAACTCTGCAGCATCCTGTTGTACCAGTCTTGCATAGTTCATATTAGCAAAGGCTCTTAACTGCATTATATTAATTTTACATCTTTTTATATAACCTTGAAATATAGAATTAAAAACATTTTTTTCAGGATGATCTTGAAATTGTTGTCGTACAGAAGAACAGTTCATTAAGCTTTGTAAAGACGCATTCGCATAGCACGATACGCCATCTGAATTCCGTAATCCAAAAAGTTTATAAGGAAGCGTAGTGAATAATGGTTCATTATTTGCATCACTTTGTAAACAGTTTGGAGATTGAACAACAATTTTATTTGAGTTAACAGCCGTATGTGACTTAGTATTACGAAACACATTTAGTTGCCTTTTAGCAGTCAAATGCATTGGGGTTTTATTGAAGGTTTCAATTGTAGGAAAATGCATTAATTGATTGTTAACTAACATGCGGAACAAATGAGAACGCAGAGCCATGTAATCGTACTCTAATAGAGCTGGATCCCTTTTAAAAAATACTGACGTTGCGAAAGCTATTGCTAATATTCCACAATCATATATATTCTGTTGACATTGTACCCTTTTAAAATACTTAGGTACTTCATCGAAAAAAGGGAATAGTTTTCTCAAAAACTTTTCATTTACACGATGCAATTTTTTTGTATTCAAGGAATCATAAATAAAAATAGCATCTGTGTCATAATAACAAGTAATCCAGTGTCCACCTACACAATTTAAACATCTATGATTCTCACAACTATGTAACAATTGTAAGTGATGTCTGTCACGAGGATGTTCTTGAATTCGTTCAATTCGTTGATTATATAACGTAGATCGTGGATCAAATTCTGAATTTTTTCGCAACATCTCGTGAAATTTATCAACGTGTTTATCGGTTAAACGTGATGATCCATCGAGAATTATTTTTTGTTCATCAAGAGATAGAGCGTATCTATCCATTTTTAAGTAATTTTTAGCACACTATTATCTTTTATTATGTAGCAAATGTTTTAATAAAAAAATAGTTTTCACGATATAAGAAAACGTTACAAAATAAAAAAATATTTCTCTTATGATATTAAGCTACAATATTTATTTATGTGACAGTTTATTAGAAAACAGTAAATCAAAAATTCTAAAATATATTTACTGGTCAATGAGTGCTATAAGCAGCAACCCAATTATGAGCGCTATAAGCAGCCCAATTATGAGCGCTATAAGAAGCCCAATTATGAGCGCTATAAGCAGCCCAATTATAAGCGCTATAAGCAGCCCAATTATGAGCGCTATAAGAAGCCCAATTATGAGCGCTATAAGCAGCCCAATTATGAGCGCTATAAGCAGCCCAATTATGAGTACTTGAAGCTGTACAATAAAAAATGTACAATCAAATATCAAATTGTGAAGAAGAACCTGTAAATTATAAAAAGAAAATACTTTAAAAAAATTAATAATATCCCAATTAAAATTAATAATATCCCAATTAAAATTAATAATATCCCAATTAAAATTAAAATCCCAAAGAGATAGTAAAAAAGAAAAAATAATAGAATGAGTAAAATATTGTATGATTTTTCCGGTAATTACTTTTTTATATATTATAAAAAATGAAGATATATGATTATTCCAGGAACATATTGAAAAAAATAGAGTTATAGCCTTTTTTCTTGCATTTTTTTTAAGACAAGGAGTGCACTTTAGTCATTTTTGTCAGGATTACAGAGGATTTTGTCATAGTGACAGAGGACTATTCTAAGAGATAAGAAATAAGGCATAAAATCTATTTTGATAAACATATTACATATTTTTTCCAGGAAGACATATATAAAAAATATATATCAAAGAAAACATTACTCGGGTGAATAAATGAATTGTTGTTTTGCAGATGCTCCGGGCACTGCAGATAAAAAAAAGTTCGAGATTTTTCTGATCATATTATGAATTATATGAAAACCAAAATACTTGATATTGTATATTATAAAATATATTATTAATTGTATGTACCCGTATAAAAAAAGGTGTAGTTGCAGTCTAGTAGCCGTTTGACAGCGGTCTGGCGAAAGTCTAGCAGCAGTCTAGCGAGTCTGGCAGAGGTCGTGTTTTGTCTTTTTTTTGCTTAATAGCCACTCCCTCTGCTTCACGTTATGCACAAACCCTTCGCTATATGTATATATATAAATAAAATAATATAATTAACGTTTTATAATTCTGTACATTTCGGTATATTTATGTATATTTTTCTCTACATTTCTGTAATTTTTTATGAAATTTCCTAACTACTAAAATATAAATTATGTATTTCAGATGTAACATTTTTCAACTACTAAAATATAAATTATGTATTTCAGATGTAACATTTTTCAACTCAGTGAAAGTATATTATTTTTTTTATATATATATATGGCGTCGAGGCATAACCACATAAGTCCACTTTTTGAGTTTCTGAGAAAAACGGGTTTTAATGTTCAAACTTAAATAATTTGTACAGAATTGTATAAGATCGAAATAAACGAGATAGGACGCGATACTGTAATAGTCA
>JAPYZP010004554.1:0-10542 GCA_030522985.1 Torymus sinensis
TGGGCCACTTGAGTCATAAGTATCATATACTATTTTATAGCACGTTTACTTAAGTCCGCTGTCACGTCTATCCGTGTCTTAAGCAGTTCATTTTTGCACCGTGAGGTTAGCGCACGATCGTAGCGAGTGCGATAAACACGGTGCAATAATCGACTACTTAAGTCACGCATAGGCGTGACCTACGTACGGACTTAGGTCACACCATGCTATAAAATAATCTTTAATGTTCTATCCAGGAATACTATCGCAAAACTCAAACAAAACCCAATAAAACACTCTACTTATATATACCTGTGGGGAATCGACGCCGTTGTGATTCTGCGCGCGCCTCCTGCCCCTCGGCGGCCTCGGCGTCGCCGCAGCCGACAGGTGGGTGGCGGTGGTGGTACTGGCGCCCTGGGGACTGGCGCCCCCGCGCGCCCCGCCGTCCAGCGCCGTAGCCGTGCTCGTCGTCGTGGCAGCGGCCAGCCTCTCGTTGATTATCGACTCGGAGCCGCGCGGACTCGCTAGATCGCTCGCCTCGCCGCAGCGCAACGGCAGCGGCAGGGGTCCGCCGGCGGCCTCTCGGTCACCGGATACCTCACCTGGAACAGACAGAAGAGACGAGTAGGTTAGGGTGTGCTGACACGTGTGAGTGGGTGGCGTTACTATCATCGAATTTGATATAGTGTTATTTGAGTCGATAAGGCGCAAAATCTAAGATAGATTTTGAATGGTTTATTTCTATAAGCTTAAATCTAAACGAATTATTTTTTATTTACTGGCTTAAAACCTGGTCGATTTATTTTAGTTTACGAATTTTTTTACATATAAATATATAAATAGAACGATTGTACAGAATAAATAGTGACACTTTATGGAAGATGTTTAGTTTTCTAGGACTTGGTTGCACTTTATCGGTGATGCTTTTTTGTTAAACTATTATGAGTGCGTACAAGTAGATATAACATGCACACTTATAATATAGTTGGAAAAATGTGTTAAATATTATAATACATTTTTTTTTTATCGGTACTTTATTATCACTAAAAAGAAGAATTCACGAGCCATATATATACAGCTCGTGTCGCAGTTAACCTGTTATTTTAAAAGTGAAGTATAAGATGTCAAGAGCGCAGGGCCGCAAAGTATATTTTTCCCAAACCAACAATTACGCGCCGCCACAGTAAAATATATTGTGTTATTAAAATGCGAAACATAAGTCAAGACTTCATTTAGGTGTACGCTAAAATACGATGCAGTTTTCGGCTATTTTCCAAGTCCTAACGTCTAATTAAGTTAAGCGTCTTATAATTATTAGCTATATGTGCATAAAAAAAATCATTAGTTACAAATTAAATAAAAAAAAAAGAAAAATCTCGTCTTTCATTCAATTATCCGATGGTTCAATAAGTGACTGAAAGAATGCGAAAATACTATGCACACATCACGGCGCTCAAAGCACACACAGAGAGTCCGTCATGAAACGGCGCATTTAAACGCAACTATCATCCGTAAAAATGATGTTGTCATTTATGGTATTAATCAGCGGGGTAAAGCGGACAATTAGGCGGGACTAACTCTACTCTCTCCCTAAATTACCCTCGCGCATAAACGCCGAAACGGCCGGCATTACGCGAGCGTAAATCCGAATCAAATAGCAATTATTTATATAAGCATAAAACGATCGCCGCGTGCGCGCACGCGCGGCTCAAGTATGATTACAGTCCGGCGTAACAGTAAATGACAAAGTCTCCCTCTTTCTCTCCGCGCGCTTGACTTTTTAATAAACCCAGCGATAAATCTACTGCCGGAGAGCCGCTGGGGCAAAAGAACTCTATAAGTACGGATTCTATTATGTACACGCGCGCGCGCGCGTATCGTTTTAACGTTTATGGCTTTTTATGACTTTAATTATCCGTACGCGCCGCGGTGTATGCATGTGTGTATATAGTTTTAGAATAAATATTTATACCGTCACGCACGCGCCGTTTCGCTCGCGTGCGCGCGCTGCGGATCGCGTTTTCGTGCAGCCGCGAAATTGCGGGCAGGTGCGAGAGGCGCGGCGGCCTCGGGTGTGTAGTTTCGCGAAATGAATTATACCAAAATTTCGGTGTGCGTGCGTGCGTGTTATTATTGTTATATATATTTGTTTCTCGTGATTCGAAATTAATGACCGCACGCGGGCATCGTTCTAACGCGGTAATTGGAGTCATTATGCAGTTTTGAGAGCTATAGTGTCGCCGGCTACTCAAATTACAATTTAATTCTGCTCGTCCGACTTTATAAAAATGACGGACGACTCTGGTATGCGAACTAAAAAGGTTTAGTTCAATTAGCATCTTTTTACCTAGAATTTTAATTTTACTCCTATGCACAGTTGCACAGTTCGACATCCCCGACGTTTCCTGCCATAATCCCCGTGTAAAAACGTTGAACGAAATTTTTGCAAAACCACCTCTCGGTGACGTCCGCACATCATATACATAATCCCCTGCGCGCGCGCCAACGTCAAAACGTATACTCGATCACTCTTTTTTCCTCGCTCGTCCTGGAAGCGCGTCACAGTTTCCGGAAAACTCGCCGCGTTGCTGCCGCTGTCCGTCCGCGCGTCGAACGAGCGCCGCGCGATTGACACGTACGAAATTACCGCGGCTCGTAAAATCGCGCGCTAGACCAGAGACCCTCTCTCTCTTTCTCCACTTTTTTACGAGACACACACACACACGTATAGGTACGAGTGCGCGTGAGCAATCAATTCCGCGAGCTCGCGTATATACCTCCCTCCTCTGCGCGGTAGAGCCGTTAGATCGAAAAGCGCAGCGTCATAAAACGCGAGCGCATATGCGCGCGGTATATACGTATATACATAGACATACATATATATATACACGGAGAAAAAGAAGACCTAAGCGAGCGAATTTAATGTCTCGTTAGGAAGAGGCCGCGCTGTCGTTGAGCTGTCCCGTTAAGATAAGAAGGTACGCGCGTTGTATATATGTATATATATACGCGCTGCGTGTGTGTGTGTGTGTGTCGTGCGACGACCTTCGCTTCCGAGACGCGAAGGCCGTAAAACTCTCCCCTGTTCACTCCTTCCCCCTCCTCCTCCCCGTCCGCGTTTCGCGGATTTTACTAGCAGCACGCGCGCGCACGTGTAGGTATATATGTATATACACTACACTCGAGAGTGAAGAAGAGGGACACGCGACAATGATGAAGAGAGGCCGCGAGCGAACGCTGCTTCCTCCTTGTGTGTGTGTGTGTGCCGTGTGCGCAATGCGGGGAAGAGATTGAAACTGTCGGACGCCGACAGACTCGCTCGCTCGCGGAGCGGTCCTTTATTCTTCTTCCTCTTCTTCTTCTTCTCGAGAATGAGAGAGAGAGAGATAAGGAGGAGCAGCGGCAGTAGTAGTAGTAGTTGGTAGCTGCGGGGTGGAGTTGGCAGAGACGCGTGTATGTAAGACTTGTTTGAATAAGTCGAGCGGGAGCGCGCGCACCGACGACGTCGATCGGCTGACGGGAGAGAGAGAGAGAGATGCGCGCGGATGGATGGGTATACGGGAGGAAAGAACGAGCGATTGTTGTCCGAGGAGGGTAGAGGCTTGATTGTGATATCGCGGGGTTTAAGTGGTATAACAGACGTTCCTGATTTTTAAAATTATTATACATTTCTTTATGCGTTTATGGTATATTTTCTTTTTAGTAGTTGACACGTTTTTGGAAGCATGTGTATGTGTATATAATTATAGTTAGCGCGAAGGAACGGACTATGAATTTTAAAAAATTCCATGCATTCGTAAAAAATGTACATTCGCGTCTAACCGTTATACGCGCGCAACAGTTGTATTCACACTAGCTTCTTTACCCTTTTTTTTTAAAGTGAAGAGCTAGATTTTACTCTTTTAGAGTGTTTATTACGTACGCGAGACATTAGCCCAGAAACGTCGCGATACTAAAGTAGGAAAATATTGCTGTCACAAAAGCCACGCGATCTATATCCCACGGCAAAAAAACATCGCGGCCGCGTCGTAAACCGATAAGCGCGCGCAACTGGTGTTTCGTGAATATACACGTATATACAAGTGGCCTTCCCCGATCACGAGAACCAAGAGAGCTAGAGGTCGAAGCCGAAGAAAAAAAGAAGGAATTCCCTCCCGTGTCGTATACATAATAACCGCGCTCGCGTTCCCGATATCAACGGCGGCGCTCGTAAAAATGATCGAAGCGCGCGCATTTTTCCTAAGCACGACGACGAGTTGTCTATGCTACAGGCCGCGCAGCTCTCCTTTTACACACCATCGCGCGCGCGCGCAGCGCCTGTAATTTATCTCCGGGGAATATTTGCCTTTGTGCTGCAGCGCTCATGTATATACAGCTAGAATGCGCGTCCCCGCATTAGTCATTTTAACGCCCCATTACGACATTTCACACCTCGTCCAACATAGAATGTAGTGCGCGCCGCGCTCGCGCGCGGGGCCATTGCTATGCAGCCTTTGTCGCGAATCCTCTCGTCGCGCACATTTGAATTCGCCTTTTGTCGCGCGCGCGCGGCCGTCGTGAGATTGTATCCTGCACGCGCGCGGGAGGATAAAGAGATGTGCCGAGCGAAGGGCGATTTATTAACAAGAGGTGTTCGCTCAATGCGAAGGTTTGCGCGTGATTAATCGGCGCTCATGCTGATGACGATCCCGTTTTCTTCTCTATATTAGCAGCGAGCGAGTGGGGATATGCACTGCATGTGTAGGAATAATAATAACGAATGGAGTTACGTAAGAACGGAGGGGGGGAAAAGAGAGCGCTGCGCGGATTTTGTCGTTAATTATCGGGTAACAAATGGACGCGCGCGGGCTCGGAGGAGATGATTATTGCGCCGGGTAATTATAAGAACAACGCCGCCAGCGAGGTGATGCGCGCTCGCGAGTATAGATATTAATAGAGACGCGCGATCCACTTTCTTGAGTAATGGCTGTGTTCGCGCGGAGTTTTGAGGCGAAAACACGAGAGGATCGGCGCATCAAAGACGCGTGGAAAAGCGTTATTTAATTAAGAGCGTTTGTTTTTGGTTGACTCTTGTTTTTTGGAAAATTATGATGCGGGTGTGTCTATAAATTGAAAAGTTAAAATGGCTACGCGGTAGTATACAGAGAGTATCTTGTGCATGATGTCATTTACTTAAATTAGATTAACAATTAGCTCGAAACTTCAAATTAAATTAGCAGTATAGCTGTGATGTAGTATAGCGAGCAGTGAACTATCTATTTTTATCAAAATTATGTTATTTATTTCAATGTTTATTTTTTTTCGTTACGGTACAATATATTTTCCTGAAAGTATTGTATACTCTTGTAGAAACTGTTTATTCAGCTTTGTTTTTATGAACAATAATGCTACGTCCATGGTATGTGTATAAAAACGCATCTTGTTTCCCCGATGTTGTACAAGAATGCTGTCAATAATAAAATTTAAAATAACCTAAGATAGCGTTTTGCTGTATACATTAGAAAACAATATATGCAAAATATTGTAGGTTGGGAGCTTTAATAAAAGAATATCGAACCGCTAAAAAACAGAAATATAATATGAGGTATTTATTCAAAATCACGTATCCCGGTAACGGACTAACTCCATAGGGTCGAGAGGGCATTGCCTTCCTGCACCTTCGACTCGCCCTGTTGACAAAACACCGCGGAAAATGTAATAGTTGCGAACTTATACGTATAGTATAGGTTATATGAATCTTCTGATCGGCAAGGCGCTCCGTTCCGCATTTTGGAGCATCGGGGGGTCGCGTTCGGCCAATCAGCGCGAAACAACAAGGTCACGTGGGTACGAGTGGGCCCACCCTTCATTTCTTGGAATGCTGCTTCGTTTTTTTCAACAACCGCGGGGAGAATACGGATTTTTCCGGATTTTACAGGCGTTCTTATTATTGCTCTTATATACAATAATATTACATTTCCGATTCTACTGTGTTGTTATTATTACAGGTTAAAAGAAAGAAGCGAAATATTCAACTATTAATATTATATTACGGAGTATACTGACTACTTCATAACCTCCACTGAACGCAGTCATTCCACATACTACCGAAACTCGCACTCCCGTCCCTGCGCCTCTCTCCACACCCACCCACGCTGAAAAAAGGAAAAGCCGAATTCGCTCGCGTCGGTTTTAAGTACGGCAGAGCAGCTCCTCTCTCACTCTCCACCGACAAATTGAGGGATCAATGGGAGGCGAGGAAAGCTCGCCCTCTCTCGCATATGCGCGCGTTCGCCGGGTCCGGTTTTATACACACCGTGCGGCGCGTGCTGCTGCAGCTATCCTCTCTCTCCGCCTCCTCCTCCTTCGCGCGAGCGCGTGAGTATATACACACGCGCGGCTGCGCGTTTGGAGGGTCGGCCGTCCGCAGCAGTCCGTTAATCACGGAGCTCGTTAGCTCCCGATCATTTCGCGTAAATGGCGGCGGCACGCGTCTATTATTATTACGCGAGGCGCTGTGTGTATATATATACCTGCCCGTACGCGTGAAATCTCGCGGCCTCCTCCTCATCCTCTGCATTATTCATTAGTCACGATTGCAAGCGCGCCGCACGCAATAACGGAACGTCTATAAACGGAGTATATATAACTATAATGACGATATTTCGCGCAGCTGCCGCGCCCTCGTATATACATGTGGCGCCTTCACCTTCGCGCGCGCCCACACGCGCGTCTGACCTTTTCTCGCGTGTATACGTGTATGCATGCGAGTGAGGAATGCGTTACGCGAGCGCAGCGTTTGATGCACGGCCGAGGATCCGGGGAGAGAGATAGAGCGCGTGACGCGAGAGATCGCGAGGATGATATTGCCCGTGAGGTGACCTCTCGGGAATATAGAGTGTGTGTGTGTGGTTTGTTTTTTGGAGTGGGTGAGGTTTATAGCGCGCGAAGGTTTTCTGCGGAATAAAAATGAGGAGTGGCGCGCGTGTGATGTGTTGTACGTTTTCAATTATGGAAAAAGAAATCGTTGCCCCGCAGGCAGAGGTGAAAATAAAGTTGTTGTATATACGAGTCCAGTGTGGGCAGTCGTACTGATTCTGAAATCGACTTGTTACCTGACGACTGTAGTCGACACCAAACAAGGCCCATGTCGAATTCTTTGTCATTAAGCCTCTTTTACGGTCTAAACGCTGCCACATACCCATACACTAGGCATCGCGTATTGAAATTCACAACGTACGCGTACTCCTTTGTCCACACACTTACTCTATTCCTACGCCTATAACCGTCTCAAGACTCCTCCTCAAGCCGTTTCAGAATTTTTACTGGTAAATAAAACCCACGGATAGATAAGAGCTCGTCGCTCCCTTTTTGCATAGTATACTTATATATACAATCGCTCGTTAACCCCATCGCGAGCAACGGCGGGCCGATCTATCATTCGCGCGTCGGACGACGGCCGTTTCTGCGCAAACCAGTTCCTCGCTGCGCCGCGCTCAGACGAAAAAGTATTTTATAGCGCGCATGTGAAATTCGATCGAGATATACAATTAACACTCCGGTTTTCGCGGCGACTTTGTGATTGCGGGTTGTAGAGCAGTGTGGATGCGTCATGAGGTGGTACTGGGGTTTCTTATTTGGCGTGCGGTATATATAAATAAATCGGTGGGTAGTTTGTAGAAGAGGTTTTTAGTGTCGACGATGCGCGTATATATGCACGGAGAAAGAAATTTAATTGAATCAATTAAATACATTTTATGGAAAGAAAAATAAATTGAGGCGTCACTGAAGTTATTACACGAATCGTTAATTCAAACATATATTTCAGTGTCTTAGTTAACGCTTTCAGTCATATATGAGTCGATATATCGGCAACTGGTTTTTTCTGTTTTTTTTTTATCATTTTTTTTATATTCTATGTAAAATCCTGAAATTTTTTGCATTTTCAGGTATAGTAAAAGATTTAAAGTTTTACGATTGAATAGGATTTTTTGTCAATCCATAATTGTTTATAATTGTCATAGACAAATATATTCCAAAAAACGTATTATCGCAACTGAATTGCGTGACTGAAAGGGTTCTCATTAATTCTCTTCATTTTTTTCA
The DNA here is from genome assembly GCA_030522985.1 of Torymus sinensis. Lineage (NCBI taxonomy): Eukaryota > Metazoa > Arthropoda > Insecta > Hymenoptera > Torymidae > Torymus > Torymus sinensis. The sequence goes on from JAPYZP010004554.1 coordinate 8,068, forward strand.
GTGTGCATCTAAATGAAATGGAAACGCAGGGTCACTTTGTTTGCTTTGTATTAACCAACAATTTAAAAAAAAAAAAATACATAATTTAATGAAAACGAGATCTATTGTACACAGTCGAAAATGAGACCGGTTTTGACACGAGTTTTGTGTCGAAAACGAAATTAATTAAGATTTAGCAGACAAAAATTACACCAAAATTATAGTGTAGTACGAATGTAAAGCAAATAGTGTCATAACACACACGACACATTTTGTCTTTCTATATTACCCCGAACCTGTGTAATCGTTCGTTCAACAACGCAAACACGATTTTCAACCGCGCAGAGGCATAAAAAAGTAGAAAGTCCAGGAAAAACTCAACGCTGGTTCTTTCACTCTACAAAATACAATCCGACTCGTGACAGTTCGAACACCCCGCACAACTCCTCGCCACCACCCATCTTCCTTTTTCCCACCACACAGTAGCAGCATACTTTTGTCCGCATCCACCGCGGCTTCTCAACTCGCCTCTCTCCCATCCAACCTGCCCGCAGGCTACCTCGACTTCCAGCAGCGACTTCCTTTCGCAGAGAGCAGCGCGATACACACGCGGCGAGTATAGTGAACAGTGACCTCTGTGCTGCGTTCCTGCGTGACGTGGCTCCGGTATTAGGCGTCACGCACATGCCGCGCTGCAGCGGCAGCTACCGATTTGCCTCTTTAGCACCTCTCCCGTCTTTCAATGTCGGCGGCGGCGCGCGCTGGGTATGTAACGACTGCTTTCGGAATCAATGCGCGCGCGCGCGAGTGAGTGAGTGAGTAAGAGAGCGGAGGAGTGTATGGGTTGAAGGTGCGCGAGCGAGGTTGGGATGCGTATAGAAATTTAGAAGGACGCTTTTGTTCGCTCGTCCGTTCGTTGACGTTGGGTATGTGCATGCGTTCGAGCTGCGCTTTGTTTCCGAGCTTTGACACTTTTCATTAACGAGGGGACACGCGTTCTTCTTCTTCTTCTTTTTCTTTATTTTTAACAGCTGTACTTATTTTTACTTAAAATCGAGTTTTTTACGGTACAAGGTGAGATATAGTTATATTTGTTAGAATAATATGCAGCGCTACAGAGAGAGATTTAAGGCTCGAATAAATTTCAAAAGCGTATAATAAATTCACGCGAAAATGAATTTATCGCTTTCGGAAATCAATTGATCTGCAGAAAACGACCGCAAAATCTACATCATATTTAAACTTTATATACGGCGTTTCTCACATAATAGTTCCTTCCATATTAAAACCCTACGACCTATACCTTCCAAACCTTATGCAGTCCCACCAAACCACACACTACATATCCACCCTTATTAATCCCCATATCTCCGTCCCCGCATCGCGATCCTCTCAACCTACGTCAGCCAACACGCAGAGTCGCCACGAGCAAAGGTCACAGCACCAGGCGCGATAAACCTCTACTTCGTGTACCTACACACATATAAGATCGCTCCGTCTCTCGCTCTCGGCCTGTCGTGCACGGATCACGCGATATATTCGGGCCAGTGATCTCGAGATCGGCCCTGCGCGCGCCGCCTAATTAATCGCGGGGGCACGTATATATACACACACCCCCCTTCAACGACCACCCACGCGACATAACCGTCGTTCGCTTATTAGTACGCTGATAAGAGCGGGCGGCAGTGGCAGCAGCAGCAGCTGTCCCGTAGACGAGATTTTAAACGTATACGCGGACACAATCCGTCTCGTCTCCCGGTGATGTGTCTCATCGCGTTAATTAGAGTTTGGACGGAGAATAAGAGACGATTTAAGGATTCTTGTATATTATGCATTTTTTGGTGTATACTATATAATAGATGAGGTACGCCGACTTTATCATAGTCGGGTGATATTTAAATTCGAAACAAAACACCTCGTGGAAACCGAATTTCGTCCTTTCGGAATATGAAGTAATCATCGTTGCGCGCGATCATCAGCTCGCTCCACGCCGTGGCTCATAAATCGCGTATACTTACGATGCGCTAAGCGCGAATTTCGTCATGCGCGCGCGTGCGCTGCATAACAGTTATGAGTATACGTACTTATAATATGTGAAATATTCACTTCTCCTCTATGCAGTATATCTAACAGTATGCGTAGATCATACGCGAAGTAATCAAGGCCACTACACACACGCCGAAAACACAATCCACGATTCGTCGCACAATGCGATCGTCGTCGTTTAGTTACAATTTACCGCGTAACGCGCGATATTAACAATCATTCTTATACCTATACCTTCCCGCTCTCTTATACATTATACACGTGTGCTACACGCGTCCGCGATGAGGATTTAATTGTGGCCACTTTGATTCGTTTTCCCTCCTGTACATACATACACACAGCACATATACCCTCTCATTTGCATGCGAAGAAGGAGCAGCAGCTGGCTATCGCGCGCGGAGCCCTACACACACTTGCGCGTAAATAAATTAATAGCGACGCGCGCATCGT
>JAPYZP010004555.1:0-16894 GCA_030522985.1 Torymus sinensis
TAAAATAGTAAACATGCGCATAAACATGTATTTAGATAAAAAACTTTGTTACATAGTTATACATCGTTGGTCAAATGTCAACCATTGATGTTTTGACTCACGTAGTTGAGATATAACTACCTTAATTTAGTGTCCTTAATAATATCGTATAATTTTCAATATGGCAAGCGGTATTAATTTCAGAGACATAAAAACATAAAGAAAAATTAACATGTTATATTTGTATATCTATATATTATATAGTCACACCGTGTAAGTGGTATTTATTTCAAATATCGTACTGATACATTTTTTCTTACACCGTCATTTTTTATTAATTTTAGAGTAATGATTCATGAACGGTTTCCATCATAAATAATATTTTTAGATTACAATTTTTGCAATATTGATGAAGTTGAGCCGGAGAACGTCCGTAAACTATATTTATCAAGTGTCTTTTTTATAAACATATAGAGTAAACAAAAAATGATAAATACGGTTTTGACGTCCGCACGGTTGCGCACTTTCTTTTTTATGATTTTATATAAATTCTAGAAATTGTCGAGCCCGACTTTTTCCCCGAACTTCGCGAGTCGACGCTCCTCGCGAGCTTCTCGGAAGCTCGCGTCACAACTCGGTCGACGAGCGGACCGCTAGCGCAACCCTTACTGCAGCCGATCTGCACACTTTTTTACGCCGCCCTGCGGCAACCAATCAGCGAGCGCGGCCGCTCGCCCCCGACTCGCACCGAGGTATTCTGTCTCGAGCCACACTCGGTGTCACCAGGACCTGGTGAGGAACACCCTGGTGAGAGCTTCGCTCGACCGGGAATCCACGCGACCGCGAACCACCTAATTTCATTTTTATATATTTATTTATATTTTTTTTAACTCTGCTCTACCGTCCTTTGAATTATTTTATTTTAAATTTAATTATCGATTTTAAAACATTTATTTACCTAACCTAATCCTCATCTTCATGTTCTCGCCGACCCTGAGCTAACGTTAGTTTGATAATTAATCGTTGATAATCTTTAGTAATATTGACTGACGACTTTGATTGTATAGCCAACACAATCTTAAGACGTTCAGGGATAAGTAGAATTAAAGCTAAAAATAAAAATTCTTAAATATTGCTATCAGTATTAATCACTGTCATCTGCAAACATTTTTAGACTTCCGATACTTCCTTCTATAAAATTAAAAATACTTTGCCGGACAGTTACGATACAATTAATTATCTGCACTGATTATCTTGTCATTGATAATTAAACCTACATGTACAATGAAGTGCAACAAATTTTTTCCCCTAAAAAACCTAATATTGTAAGTATAATAGTGAATAAGAAATTATAAAAGAAAAAATATCGCTGCCAAGTCATTGGCACGTGGCTTCCTCGAACTTAATTTACTGATGCTAAAATATAAAATTATTACACCAATTTGTGACACAATAATTCTTACTACATTCATTTTAATAAGTTTAAAAAGAATTAATATTTAAAAAATTAATAGATGATTCTTTTACCTAAACGACTTAAGAATACAATAAATATACAAACTACTTTTCCACAAAATTTCAACAGGATTAAACCAATTAATTTTATTTTCTCTAGTTACTAGAATTCTAAGCGCGCGCATGCTTTATATTTATGTAGTCGGTTTTAAAATTTATGACGTTATACTTATTATATTTTGTAGTTTTTTTAGTATGTATAAAATTAATTTCTTATAAACGTAGAATGTCGTAAATTATTTATCAATCAAAATATTTATATTACGTCGTGAATTGTTTTAATTTGATCTGTGGGTTCCCGGGAAAACGACTTAAGTCTCTTTTTTCCAAATTCAAGATTACATGATATTTTATTTATTTAAATATACCTACGTCTCTTTCGCATGAAAACGTCGAAATAAGCGAGAATCCAAAGAAAGACCGATTTATAAGTAAGTGAGTGCAAAACGACATAAGTCCATTTCGTTAAAAATTGTTCCCGGAAAAACGACTTAAGCCCATCGTTTATTATAATTGAGCGTTCGATATTCGTTCGCTTTTCGAGCGTATTCTCGATCTCGAATCCATATATCGAAACTCGAACGGAATCGAGAAACGGAGAAGACTTAATATTATTGCGTATTCATAATAAGAAAAATAAATTATTTTACAGAAGAGGCTTCGGTTTGCTAAAAAAAAGAACTTTGACTGAGATGATTTAAATTCATTTCATCATCAATTCTTTATGACCATTTCCAAGCGAAATTCAAGTGAATCGAGATCGAGATAACACTGATATCGAAATAAAAATGTTCAATTCGACATTTCGATATTATCTCGAGATGCCTTTTATATAGAGGATAGAGGATCATGGAACAAAGAAATTGACTTCGTAAAATACGAAAATTTTCAATATCAAATATCTTAAAAAGTAATCGTACGATCTTGATGAAAATTAGAACACATATTATCTATATCACATACAAAATTGTATATAAACTTGGAGCTGATACATCGAACCGTTCTCAAGAAATTACGATTTGAAAAAAAAGTATAAAAAAACTTTAACCTCAAATTTCACTGAAATTTATGGACCAATCCTTTTGCCCAAACAACTCGATGGAGAACTATTCAAAATCTACTTCTACAAAGAATTTTGAAGCGATGAAGTCTATTTTACTCCCATAAACATTGGACATACAAAACTCATTTTTTTCATTTTTCAATTTTTTTGTCAAAAACTTACCAACAGAATGAATGCAAATTTTTACAGATTCTAGATATTTATATTTGGCAGAATGTATGCATTATCATGATTTTTCTCAAAAAAATTAACCGTTTACTTTAGGAGTTATACGCTTTAAAAAAAAACACGTTTTTGTTAATAACAAAAGAACCGTGATAGCAAGAGAAATTTTATTTTAGAAAATATAGTTATTTTAATTCTCTTTCGAATGATATCCATCCGATTCAAATATCTCGATCCTACCATTGAAAAAAATCAAAAATTAGTTTTGAGAAAATCGAAAATTCAAAATGAAAGAAAAACGCATCGAACCAATCAGAAAACGGATTTTTGACCCGCAATCACAAAAAAAAACTAACACACACCCACACACCCACACACCCACACACACACACACACACACACACACACACACACACACACACACGCGCGCGCCCAAACGCGCACAAACACACTGACAAGGAGATGATCAGGGGTGCGGGTCCTGGATTTAGCTAAAACTGCAGGAAGTACTTCTTTATGACAAATAATGAGACACGTGTCTCGGGGTTTTTGTGAATGGGCCTTTTTTGGCGAGATTCAAGCTATTTTATGTCTAAAATGGACAATTTTCGATAAAAATGGGGTTTCTTTCTTCAGTAATAGCGTCTTGAATATTTCAGTTATATAAATGGGCTAGAGAGTTTATAAAAGAAAGCAAAAAAAGCTTTAATTTAATCTGTGTTTTATTAAAAATCGACATTTTGTTCATTTTCGACATAAAATAGCTTGAATCTCGCCAAAAAAGGCCCATTCACAAAAACCCCGAGAGACGTGTCTCATTATTTGTCATAAAGAAGTACCTCCTGCAGTTTTAGCCAAATCCAGGACCCGTACCCCTGATCATCTCCTTGTGAGAGAACCTCGGAACAACTCTTGCACCTTGTACATATAGCAGTCGTACCGTTCGTTCGCGCAGCAGCTCCGCCAAATATAGGAGAGCTAGTGTCCTAAACCATTAAGACGTCTGCTGACTTTTATTTTTCCGTACTATTCGGAATTTGCGAAAAATTCGGAGAGCAGTCGTTCCGCGATTTTCGTACCGCAGCAATCCCAAAAACAGACGATTGTTGTGCTACACAGGGCATCCAGCCGTACTAAAACAAAGTGTTGTAGTTTTTAATATTTAGATAAGCACATAGTCAATCGATGCTTTAAGCTATGTAAATAGCTACTTAGTTGATAAGCGTAGTACTTAAGAGTTATGTAATAAGTACTGCCGACGTGATTGATCTCACGCAATGACTTTACTTGCCGTACAACTAATGATAATAAGTCTAGCTTCGCGTCGGTCTTTCTCAATCACTTTTATAACCTCTAGATTATAAGTTGAATTGAATAAAGCAAAGTTCATTGTACAAGTGTCCTTGTATTCATTTAAACAATCCAAAACATCACAAAGGACCGCGTTCTGTGTACATATAAGAACGTAGCCGTACTAGCTAGTACGCCAGAGGTCCCGAGGTTATCTCAGTGGCACGCACACACACACATACATCCATATAGATATTTTTCAAAAACCATGTATTTTGATTCCTAATACCTCGAAAAACAATTATAACATATTTTTACAACAACATAAAAAATTACTATCACAAAACTTCCTCTAGGAGGGTGTAAAATATATCCTCTATTTATAAAAATTTTATTTACATATTCATATTATAAAATTCACACTTTTCATTGATCAACTATTGCACTTTTTTTCTTATATACACATAAAAAGGTCCTTTACAAAATATTCACATAGATAAGCCTAACCTCAAGGCTGTGTAGTTCACACTGTCTTTGGTCAAAATACTAAATGCAAAATAAGGTTCACGCCGCGGGGAACCATCCTTTCTCGATGAACTTCTTCACACATCTGCGCATCTTCTCGTACCACTGCTCGTTCACCTCCTCCAGCATCATGATCTCTTTTGTATCGTCAATCTTGGCATCATTATCAACCTTCGCCGTCATGACTTTCATCATAAAGGGGAAGTGCGGAAATTCCTCGTAGGCATCGATCTTCAGCCTCGCGTCGAATTTTTCTCTACCAAAAGGCTTCACATCGCACCTCATCTTCTTCAATACCCTAATAAAGTTCTCGTAATAACAATCGAGCACCTGGTCAAAGTTATTCTCCATCACCTCAGGATTAAAATTCATGATCAGGAAGAACGTCAGTTCCTTCAACGGATTTTGGAACAGGTAATTCTGAAAGTCGACGAACTTTACTTGCGCGACTCTTTCCTTATCATCCTTCCTGAACATAAAATTGTTGACCCAGAAATCCGAGTGCGTGATTGTGGACCAGGGTTCCGTTGGTGGCTTCGTCCATACCAGCTGCCAACTTTGCTTAAGCGCTGTTTCAATGATGTTGTAGTGCTCGGACATCACTGGATCCTCTCGTATCTTCCCTAGAAAGAAGTTGTTGGGATCGTGTTCCTCATCTGCGAAGTCAGGACATTTGGCGCGTTCTTTCACGATGCCGAAGAAATCGGGCTTGTGCTGCTTTAAAGCTATGCCCAGAGCGTGGAAGCGCGCCAAGTTGATAGCCACGACTTTTGCGTGTTCCAGATCTAAGGCTAAATCATATTTCCTTATATTAGTAAAAAAAAATCATGCAAGCTTAAAATTTTTCAACAAAATACTTTAAAACTATAAAACTTCTAAACGAAAACCTTAATGAAAATTGAATGATGGAAACCCAACAAATGCTTTACCTTTTTGCCTATCTCCCACGTAAAAGCCTTGAACCTTTAGGTTCTGCATCAAAATAACTGCATCCTCATCCACCTCTCCATCAGGCTCGGCAATCGAGAACCTCGCTCCATAAAACTCGGCTACGATATCGAACACCTCGTCATCCGGGACACCGAATTCTTTCTCCAACCGCTGATAAGCTGGAATCAGTTGCTGGTATAGAAACGCCTCCTTCCTGAACGTGATCGGACTGGAGAATATCATCCGTTGAAAATCCGTGGGCGGCAGCATCTTCGCCACGAGTGCCAGCTCTTCCTCGTCCCCGTCCGCATTCCTATTCCTCCTTATCAGTGCGTGGACCTTCAGTATTGTGCTTCCATAATTCTCGCCCAGCGGAAGCATCGATTCCGCGCTGTATCTCACCACACTCGCATCGTCTCCCAATTTTTTTCGTAGCAGTGGCTCGAGATCACGCAGCTCGGCTTTATACACTTTATTGTTCTCCGCCATGTTCCGTCTGGTGGATGCTAAATGTACATTGCGCGCGTGAGCTTGCAATATTTGCTCTGATTGTATGCTCGTACGCGTATGTGTGTGTAGACCGTTGCTGTCGCCGCTGTGAAGTGAATTTATGCGCCGGTACGCATAGGGCAATGCGCGATACGCGACTGCTCCTCTTTCTGCTGCTACTCCCTCGTGCTGCGGCTTTTCAACGAAGCCCCTTCTGTGACGCAAGTAATTATATATAGCTCTCGGGCTGTCTATGGGCTCAAGCACGCGCGGGTGATATGTCGGGCCATGGCTTAACACTAAATCTTGAGATAACGGATGTATTGATAAAATTTTATTGCAGAATATGGTTGAAACGTATATTAATATTTTAATACTGTCTACTGATTCGTCAATGCTTTCACTCAAGCACGTCTCTTTTTCTCTATGTGATTGGATTAATGTTTAATGAATGCGACTAATAACTAACAAATTTGCCTATAATTAGTGGGAAAAAGATTCAATTGAAGAGATTTTGCTATTCAAATTCATGTACGGTATTTGTCGATATACATGTCCGGAAATTCGATTTTACGGAATTATTTACGGACGTAAAATGCGATTTTACGTATGAGGGTTCTCAGGTATGTGGATCGAATTTGTTACGTCCACAAACGAATCCGTAAAGTCAAAGTTTCCAGACAATCCTCTCTTAAAAAAATGATGACCGGAAAGTGAAGCCAAAATAAAATCTTCGCTGTTGCGGTTAAGTAAGGTGGCTCCAGCAATGGGTATCGTACCAAGCGGGGGCACCTGGTGGTCCTAATAAAATTATGATGCTAATTTTCTGCAAATATTATTTACGAATATGTAAAATCACTTAACAATGATAAGTGGTATAAAAACATTAATGATAAAAACATTAATGTTACAATCAATGAAACAATAATTTCGTCTCTTTTGTCGCTCTCTAAGTTAAGAGTGTTAAGACACTTACTTTTAATACGCTCCTGACGTCATCGGCTGCGACATCTACGCATGCACGCCTGGGCATGTAAACAAGCAATATTCGACGCGCTTGCGCATGGCAGTAAGCGCCTTTGAGCACGAGGTTATCGAAATGAACTAACTTTCAGCATCATTTTAACGATTTTTTGATCGTCAACCCTAGTTTTTGAAAATCTTATGTGAATCTGCGTGAAACAAGCTTTAACTACATAGTTTTGTTTTCAAAAATTACTATTTTATAGCTGAGTATGACACAGTCGAGGGTTTAAAGGGAACGATATTTCCATAAGGCCTATGTAAAAATGATACCTCGTTAATATTTTTTTTCTCGATAATTAGGTCGACGACCCTGATATTTCTTTTTCGTAATAGTTTGTGAATACTCAAGCAATTTAATCCAATTTTTGTATGATTTTTTACTATTTTAGAAAAGTCGCTGGAGCCACCTTAAAAGTAGTCTTTGATTCGTCGTAGCAGACGTAAACTTTTTACTTAAGGTGTAATCTGATTGGTTAAGAAACTAACCTATATATGAAATGATCTGTGTTGCATATTTTTAGTCTTATCCTCTTTTTAAAAAATGATGACGGAAAAGTGAAACGGAAATAAAATGTTTGTAATTGACTTCTTCGTGTATATTCTCGAATATACCAGATATAAGTTTAAGTTCTACAACTTAAAAAGACGTATGTACCTATGATAAAATATCTAACCTAAAAATGTGCGTATTGAAATTATAGAAGTAATTGCAAAAGTTTCGTAATTCAAATGTAAGAATTAATATAATATTAATTAAAGTATAAGAAGTTAAAACTTATCATTTAGCAAATTTAAAATTAGAATTATGTAGCAAGTAAAAATGAGCGCGCGAAGCGCCCATGATCTTGCTAGTATATCAAAAAATAATGTTCGTCACTCGGCTGTAAGATTTCACGCCCTCATGTGAAATTGTATTTTACGGCCTAGTGATGAAAAATACTAATATATCATGTAAAATTATCGATGTAGGTCAAAATTAAGATGTTTTAAATTTACTGAATAACAACAAACGTTCAGGCTTTTATCAATACACCGGTTTTCACGGAAAAAATTCTTATGAAATATTATAATAATTTCACAGAGAATTTGCTATACTCTTGTGGTAATCGTAGGACAAACTTGATTTCTATCAAAAATTGAATCAAACATCTATACACTCATGTTTTTCTCACGTAATGAAAACCATTAACTAATACGAGTTGTATGAGAATGAGCAATATGATTTTTGTACGCCTGTAAATGATCATTAAAAAACCAGCTATCCGATTTCTGAACAATAAGAATATACGGTGATTGCTGCAACTCAATAGAAACAGGATCCATTTAATAGAAACAGGATTTTCTCAATAGATTCAGAAAATACTACAAGAATACTATTTTTTGCAATTTTCTTACCTAAATAATACACAAACTTAGCATTTATAATCTCTTCAGATATTCCTAAATTTAGCAAGTGACTAAGTTCTTTATAAACTTTTAACTGAGCAACTTTTATTTTTTTAAACGATTTGACTTTAAGAATAGGACAAGTTTCTCGCTTCAGAACGTAGAATTTACTACTCATTTATAAATGATGGCGTAGCTTCATCCTCTCGTAGAATGACTCTTTCTCGAACGGCCCCACATCGCACTGCATCCTCTGCAACCAGCCCACGAACTCATCCCGACGATAATACTCCACCAGTCGTCGAAATTCTTGCTCATCGCCTCATCGTTCAGATTCGCCACTACGAAGAACACCAGGTCCAGGTCCCGCAAACGACTGAGGAAGAGACAGTTTTGAAAGTCCACGAACTTCACATCCCTCACTTCTCAGCTCCCATCCTTCCTGAACATGATATTGTCTATCCAGAAGCCCAAGTACATGATGGTTACACCGAGGTTCAGTCTAGGACCTCTCGTGCAGGCATTCAGCACCGTGTCGCTGGACATGGCTGCCTTGAGGAAATCGTGGTGCGTTGACATCGCTGAGTAGTTGAGCATCTGGCGATGGAGAGGTCGGTCACGTCGTCGAAGTCGATGACATAATTCATGTTGTGGAAGACGGCGCACAACATTGCGTACAACTTTGAAGAAAACTGAAGTTATACTCATGCTTATTGGCAATTACGAGGGCGTGGAAACGCGCCAGCGATTGTAGGGCTAGCCTCGCATGAGATAGATCGACACCTCTGCTAAGTACAGAACGAATTAGCTGATGTTTGGGTGAGTTTTTTTTCATTATTTATGACAGGGACTTTTTTACGTGTGTGAGTCGGAAAGAGGATTGGGCATTTCGAGTCGTACACAACGCACAAATGGCCATTTCTCACCTGTTTTAGGTGAGAAATGGATATTTCTCACCACTTTTACAAAATACGCTCGAAATGTGAAATTTCCTCTCCTACTTTCACACGTGAAAAAGGCCCTATTTCATGCCTGAGTTGAGAAAAATTAATGAAAAATTTCGCTCGCTAATCCTTGCTCCAGTTGAGTTGTGCATTTAATTATTTACTTATTATAATTCACTTCATTTAAGAGTGACGACACACACGCGTATACACAAAGGCGAAGCAGCGCGTGTTTTGAATTTGACGGGCAGATCGCGCGTAGGCGATGCGTATAATACGCGTCAGATGAGCTTAATGCATGGAAGCTCGTCACGAATCACTTATTCACACCGCGTTATTTATCGATTCATGACAAAGGAAACTTTAGAGTATGAGTGACTCTAAAGAAGTTTATATTAGTTTATTTTATGCAGAAAATTAGTCTCTAAATCGTGGGTATAAAGCTATACTTTTCTTAAAATTAGAAACTAAAATACATAATATATTTTTCGAGATGAATTTAGCGCAAATCCAGGTAGGATTCATTTTCGTAACACTGCAACATTTATGTTATTTGGGCCTTGTCATAATGACAAAGAATTACATTTAAAAAAATATCTAAAGCTTCTTATTTTTGAAGTAACAAATCATACTTTAATATATTTACATGGAAAACTGCATACAATTGCGTTTATGTATTTAACATATGATAAAAACCGATTGATCGTAATTATGTTCACCGTGAGCTCCTTAATATAATGTAAATAGATGTCACACCATTACTAATCCCTACTTATAAAATTTGGGCGTTTGAGATAATCTATTTTGTTCCCGAACGATTTCAAATAACATCGAACCGGTCTCGAATCTCGAAAGAAGTAAAAAAAAGTCGAAGGGTGGCCCGGGACCTTGATTATCGATTTTTTTGTAACTTTCTAAGTGCGAGACCTAGTAGGTGCGAGATTCAAATAATGAGCAGTTATTTGCGATCAACAGTCAAATCACCACTGCACCGACGCGGTGACACGAAAATCGACACGCGGGACTGGCAATATATAGGCTGGCGACGAGCGCGTGATGGGAGATCTGTGCGAGTTTTGCACTGATAAGTAAGTATATAGAAGCATTATGTGTGGAAAACGATAAGGAGCCACTGGAAATGAACAACAATAATTGGTATAACGATTGAGCAAGTTAGTAAAATATTTGTTATTTCACAAATCGTCGATTTCATAAACCTTTTTTTTTTGTTTTCATCTGAAAAATATATTTTTTCCACCGTTATTAAGAACATATTAAAAATATTTAAATAAGGCTTTGAAACTTAAATGGCACTGTAAATAATACTTTAGCAGTGGCAATAAACATGAGCGCGAAATATAATAAAAAATGAGTTTTACAATAAAAAATATAATAGTATATTGTGTACCTAGGGCGTAAAGTGGGTCTTCTTGGGCCAAATGTCGAGTTTGCAGTACGAGTCGTAGGAGAGCTAGTACTAGTTGAAGGCGAGTGCGTTTTGCGAAAACTGAAGACGAGCACTGCAAACACACGAGGTCAAAAAGCCGACTAGCCCTAGGTGCACACCATATTTTTCGTGACTCATGATTATTTTGTGACTATTGATTTTCGGGGTTTTAGAGTCTTAAAAGCCAGGTTAAATTGATTTTTGATTTATAACGAAATATTTGTAGGAATAGAAATTTGAACTGTTTGTTCAATTTTCTTTTTTTTTTCTTATAATTATTTGGAAATTCAAATAAAAAATCAAAATAATTAATAATAAAAAAATTGTTAAAAATAATAATAATTGCACCAAAAATTTGTGCGAATGTGAAGATGTTCATTTTTAAATAAAAAAAGCTATGGAAAACATGCATGTGAGTACAAATTTTATGCAATTTTATAGAGCAGCGGGCACAAAGGAATCTAAGAAAGATAATTTTTCGCCCGCCGAGCCACGATGTATTTTTGTTGCCCCGTCGGTCAAAAAAAAGTCACTATAGGACCTCTTCTTAGGCCGAAAATCGTGCATGTGTTACAAAAAAAATTAGGTATCAGTTCGAGGAATAAAAAGAAATATAGATTGATTGTGTCTATTTTGTTTATTAAATTATACTTATAAATTCAAATATAATATTTACATATGAATCTTATGTCAATAGATATACATAGTTTATCGGATTAGACGGAAATAGAAATGAATCGTTGCTCTCGAGTTTTTCTTAACTAACTTTGCCATCTAGTGTACACAGCGCAAATCTCTTACTAAATACATGCTGTTGATAAAGTAGGAAACACTAAATAAAATTATTCAAGCGATTCCACTTGTTATCAGCTGTTTCAAAGAAATTATTTCCTTTACTTTTTACTCTTACAATTGTATCGTTAATGCATCTTTTTTTATAAATTAACTATTGGAAGCGTTATTATTTCATTGCCGTAGTTACAATCTAATATATATACAGTATAAAGTCAGCTACTTATTGCAGTTAAGGTGGCTCGTGTGGGCTAGTAGACCTAAGGCTATGAAGATTTTTTACAAAGATTCATTTACACATGAGCCACCTTAAACGTCTACCTCTGATAAAATATTCATTCAATCGTATTGGTTTTCATTGCGAACCAAATAATTTCATTTATAGCCATAACAGTTCCTGGTCCATTAAAAACAATTTTTTTTATATTTTAAGCGGATCAATGTACTCGTCAAATATGCAAGAATAAAAAAACTGAGCAAAAAACATTCGCGAGTACATCAACGCACCAAACTTCGCCAACCACTTCACGCGCACACGCAAACAGACCTTGAGAACCAATATCGCCGATTATCCCCAGCTCAAGCTGCCTTTATCGTAGATCTCTACTTTGTATAGACAGCTCTAGAACCAGCCTTTCCTCTCGTAAACAGCGACGACCTTCGCGATCTTCTCGGCATATCGGCTGCTGTGGTCGCCGGCGAACACTGCGTCCAGGAGCCGCTCATCCTCGACGTTCTCCTCCGCCTCGGAAATAATAATCCTGATGAGTATCAAACAAATCGGGAACTGAATAATCGCCTGCTTCTTGAGCTCAGCCTCAAACTCCGTCCTGCCGAACGCCGTCACGTCACACTTCAACTTCTTCAGCGCCTCGATGAAACTCTCATAGTAACCGTCGATAAGTTCGTCCAAGCTTTCGGCGCTCGTACCCTCTTCTAGATTCGCCATGAGAAAGTAGGGCAGGTCCCAGAGAGGGCTGTGGTACAGGTGCACTTGGAAATCGTAAAACTTGACGTCGTCCACCTGCCCGCTGCTCGCGTCCTTGTGGAAGAGCATGTTGTTCGACCAGAAGTCGCCGTGGACGACGGTGGCCCAGGGCTCGTTCGGCGGTGCCAGGTAAGGCTTGCAGTCCTTGCAGTACTCGAACCTCGACTCGATGATGGCTCGGTGCTTGTCGAAGAAGGACAAGTCGCGCAGGAGGTTGAGGGTGCCCGCGAGCAGCAGGTTTATTTGCTCGAAGTAGATGCCTCTGATGCGGGCGTGAGGCATAACGGCAGACTCGACGAAGTCCGGCTGGAGGCGTTTCGTCGCGACGCCCAGGGCGTGGAAGCGCGCCAGGGCGGCCAGGGCTTTGCGCGCGTGGTCTGCATCGAGTCCTGGAAAAATGATTGGATTGTTATAAGGACTGAGTAATGATTTTTCCTAGGTAATATACGAGGATATTAATTTTCAGTAGATTTATTTAGTTTTAATGTAGAAAAATTGTTGTGAAACTATATATACAAGAAGAATCTTTCTTTCAAGTTACTTTATATTTTTATCACAGATAAAAGTTAATTTCATTGTCGTTAAACTGTTCCGCATATTTATGCATCACTTTATTCCCTTTATGTGAAAAATTAAATAATAATTACAGTTATTAAAATAATGAATAAATGTAATAGAGTATAATAACGAAATGAACATATAAGTAGTATATAAGTATAGCAAAATTTAGATTTAGTTATTTTTAAAATCAGGTTATATCTTTTGTAAAAGAAAAATTGTTTATAGCGATATGTAAAATGCAGATTTAGAAAAAAAATAATAATAATTATGCCTTAATCAATTATTTGAATTTACATTTTGCTACTCCATATGTTAAATATGTATGTATATGTATATTTAGATGAAGTCAGCAAATTTTCTACTCCATTAAAAATTCGAATTTTTTCCTTATATAATTAAACTAAATGGGTACAAGATGTATACATACAATCCAGCGTTGTAAGTCGAACTGATATAAATAGTTATAACTTAACAGCTTATTATAATAATAAAAAAAAATAATCTATTTATCTAATTATACATTTAATATTAAACAAATTTTCAACCGATGAATCGATTATTACAACCAATTAAAAGTTTCAATTAAATTAAATTCTCACCTCTTTTTCTATCCACCGTGTAGTACCCCCGCACTTTCAGATTCTCCATCAGCATCAGCGAGTCCTTGTCGATTTTCCCATCCTCAGTGTCATCATCATAAAGCGAATCTCGATACCCATAAAACTTCGGCACATTGTCGAATACATCGTCCGCGTTGACGCCCGACTCGAGCTCGATCTTACGATACATCGGCACCAGATGCTGATAAATGAAGACCTCTTTTTTGAAGACCTTCGGCCACATCACTGGGTACTTTTCAAAATCACCCGCGGTCTTCGCCACCAAGTGCAACTTTTCTTCATCAGAACATTTACCTCTTCGGATCGTAGCGTCGATCTTCACCATCAGACTGCAGTAGTTCTCGCCGTAGGGCAGGAACGTTCTGGCCTCGTAATTCATTAATTCGACGTCGTTGCCCAGGCCCTTCTTCAAAAGCTGCTCGAACTTGGGCAGACATATCGCCTCGTTCACGTTGGTGCCCATGTCGCCGTTGATCAAACTTCGTTAAAAACAGCAAAAAAAGAAAAACGACGCTTTTTCACAGCAGTAAATACTGCCGTGCTGTAGGCTCGGCCGACGGAGAGCGAAAGAGTCGCACCAACCTGCGGGCTACACTTATTATACTGCAGCGTGATTCGTTTCTTTTCAACTGCTCGTCTGTTTTTTCTTTTGGGCCATTTATCTATGTGGGCCTGTTATCTTTTTTCTCTCGTACATTATCAGCATATTGCTTTGGCCCGAGTTGTGACCCTGAGCAGGTCTGAATTTTAAACGAGTCGTTCGTCTAAAAATACAAATTATAATGACTTTTTCTTTTCAATATACGACTCAGGATGACTCGAAAAATACACATTCTTGAGAATGTTAGGCAAATAGTTTTCTAGTGTATCATTTATTATGGGCATATCTCTGGAACTTTTTATTTTTGTGATGATGCATAGTTTCGCCTGTAATGACAATTACTATACTTAAAACGCATTTTCGACAAGACTTTATATTATTGTAACGGTTACTGTAGTGTTTCAGCCGATTTGAACCATTACCCCCAAAACCAACTGAAAAACCAGTAAGTAAATGTGATGATTTATAATTTTTTAATTTTTTTCTCGCCTTAAAAACTAGTTTCGACTTTACTTATACGCACTTAGCAATTAAACAACATATTATACAAGTATAGAAGAACCATTTTCCAATATAAAAAACCATTCACTTACCGTTAAATTAGTGTGCCAGCCGAAAAGGTGATTTTTCTTCTCGAGTTTCCTTTCAGATAGTAAATATCTAAACTGTATAGCTCTGGTTCTATTATAGGCATACGTTTCATTCTGATGCCATTTTATAGAGTACATTAAGTAGAATATAGTACTTTTTTTACCATTTTCATAGAACCAAACGGTAAAAAAGTTATGATGAAAAAAATAAATTTTAGATAAATTTCAATAATCCAGCATCGCTACTTTGAGAATTTTTTTTACCTTTCCCCGAGTGGCACACCCACCAAGATTATTTTTTTCTCATACCAACATATTATGTCAGATTAGTACAAAACATTGTCAGCCTCCAACAAAATTCGGTAAACGAAATGCAGCTTCAGAAAAATTACAAAATCATCACATTTACTTACTGGTTTTTCAGGTGGTTTTGGGGTTACGACGAATGGGTAATGGTTCGAGTCGGCTGAAACACTGCAGTAACCTTTACAATAACATATTTTCTCGTCGAAATGCGTTTTAAGTATAGCTATTGTTGTTATTACAGGCGAAACTATGCATCATCACCAAAATCAAAAGTTCCACAGACATATCCTTATATCCTGCTTTGAATTGAAACATTGCTGATGCCAGTATTTAAAACTATCGATTTTTACACTATATTTACTACTTATATACTTATACTGCAAACCAAGAATTCTATACTTATATCTATTCTATACGTTTACATCGTAATATTGTCGCTTCACATTGCTTTTTAGAAACAATTTATGTCTTTTTAAACTACCTCGTGCCAATGATTATCTCTAAGAATAGAATGCCACTTCTGGAATAGTTTCTGTAATCATAAATGGACATAAAATCAGTGTCAATCATTAAATCGTACCTTCATTAACACCATTTTTCGCGACTCGCAATGTATGTCACCATGCTCGGTGTGCTGCGACTATAGAAGGTTATTGCGCGCCGTGCGAATGTAACTCTCGTCAAGCATCATAAGCTACAGTCAATTCCATATTATCAAGGATCACGAGAGTGAATGCAAAAAATTTCAGTAATTTCGCCGAGGATTTTAATAAGCCGTTGAAACGTTCAGCGCAATTGATCATCATGTCACGGGAAATCCTAATTGGAAGCTTTTATATGTATGTGTAATCTGTTTTCGTTGCATAGCGACTATTACTATCGTAAGAAAATTTTAATAATGTATTAAAGTATGTTTGAAATTTTATACAGTCAGGCGATTTTGCAAAACTTATATGCAGGCATTTTAATTTTAAGACCAATTTTACTGTCAACTTAACGTAATTAACATTACACTAATTCTACATTGTTCTGCAGTTACTTGACCATATTTTAAGTCCAAATGAAAAATAAAATATTAAATTTTCAATTGAAATTAAAATATGGTTAAGTAACTGCAGAACAATGTAGAATTAATGTAATGTTATTACGTTACGTTGACAGTAAAATTGGCCTTAAAATTAAAATGCCTGCATAAGTTTTGCAAAAGCGCATGACTGTATAAAAACTTAAAATACTTCACAATGCAAACAATTTATTGAGACATTGTCTACCTAAAGTCATGAATTCATAAACATACCGTTTTACCCGGTATAGACATTAAAATACTTTATATCGTCGGCTTGGTGGAAAAAGCCGACACGTCGATTTTTTATTCAAAAAGCGGACACGTCGACTTTAATTTGAAAAAGCGGACACCTCGCGCCGGAGTTTGAATGATTAATATTTGAATTGAGAACCCACGGGCACTAGAGAAAATCATCTGACTCTCTGTACTTTACTTATGCATTTTTTGGTATTGTTGCTTCGTTTATATAAATACATGCTTGTATGCTTTATCTTTTTTAATAAAAAGAAAACAAAATTCATTTCCTGTCATTTTATATATTATTTAATGATATTACGATGGCCTTTAACCGTCCGCTACCAACGCAGCACGAGAACCGTGCTAAAATTCGG
>JAPYZP010004556.1:0-12973 GCA_030522985.1 Torymus sinensis
TAAAGTTGCGACGAGCGTTTTCTTTCACAAGGTCGTTGGCTTGCTACGTCACGCGGGCTCTTGCGTTGCCGAAATGCTGTGCTGTTAATATTCGCATTCCCATCGTTTTGTAGGTCAGAAAAATGAATGTTTGAGTTTGATTTTCTGACGTACGTCACGTTATACTTCTGTAATTGGACTTGCCTCGTCTTGGTACCGCAACGTTATCGAAATTCGCGTTCATATCACTACAATGTTTTGTAGGTCAAAAAATTACTAATGAAAGAAAAATGCATGTTAATTTGATTTTAAAGATACGTCACAGACGTAACACCAGTATTTGTAAGTGTCGTCATTAGAAAAAAGACAAAACTAAAAACTTAAATTTTACATTCAAAAGTAGCGAAAGAAAAGTATACCGCTCTATCGGGCTTGTTTAACAAATAATTTCTTTTACATTCAGAAAGGCTTAAAGAACAAGAACAACTGTGTCCGATGAGTGTGCCTTCAAAACAAATTTTTATTCTTTTCGAGATGTAAGAGGAAAATAATTTTGGGCATAACTCATATACTATTTTACCATACCCTGTCCTAAAGTACTACATTTGTGTATTTAATCCGGGAGTGAAAATCATAGTTTCGGCCAGGAAATGGTGAAAAAACCTTATGTTTAGACTAATTTTCTAATTACATCGAGCTACTAGGGCTCAAATTAAAGATTTTGGCATCTAAAAAGTTAAACAAATTGTGTCATGATCGTAAGTGAGTTTCTTTTTCTATAATATAGTTGAATATATCGATTGGAAAATCACATTAACAACATAAGAAAATGATTAATTGATCGAAATTTTTTTTTTAATTTTGTGTACGCCACTGAATAGTTATAATTATTTATAATTGTTTTTTTATTGAAAGGTAAACATTTTGAGTTTTGGTTAATTTTTCTGTTACTTTGGAGTTCCCGAAAAGTTGAGAGTTTCTGAGCTTTACTCGTATATAAATGTGAATTATTTATATTACAGAGTATAATATTATCTATGCTCAAGTCGTGTTAGATGATAAACGATAAGTAACTGTAATAATTTTTACTTGATATATTTAATTTTGTGACTATTATTAAAAATCTCTTGAGGTGCCTTCATCGCGTTAATTGGGAAGATTAATAACATTTTTTTACACTTGTTTGTCACATAGTGTAATGTAAAACACGATATCACATAATAATATGATTCATAAAGTAACAAAAAAAAAATTTTTTCAACGAAATTTCAATATTGCAAAAGTAGATATCGAGAATTAAAAAAAATTCAACTATCAATGATAATCTTTTTTATTTTTGATCGGATTCAAAATTGGAATGGCTCATTTTGTTCCTTGTGCCATTTCATTGCGAGTCAACGATATCAAAATTAAAAAATTTTCTAAACCTGCAAAGATACATCCACTTGTTTATAGATTCGTGTATACTTTTTAGACAGTTTAGTTAAACAAATACTTGTATCTTTGCAGGTTTTGAAAATTTTTCAATTTTGATATCGTTGACTCGCTATGAAATTTCACAAGGAACAAAATGAGCCCTTCCAACTTCGAATCGGATCAAAAATACAAAAGATTATAATTAATAGTTAAATTAGTTTTTGATTGGCGATATCTATTTTTGCAATATTGAAATTTTGTCGCAAAAAATTTTTTTGTTACTTTATGAATCATATTATTATGTGATATCATTTTTTTACGTTATACCATTTGAACAAATAATTGTAAAAAAATGTTATTACTCTTCCCAATTAACGCGGTCACCTTAAATACTAAAAATTAATATTTTAAAAATTTATAACTCTTTGAATATTAGTTTTTCATAGATGTTACGTGGAACATTTTAATCTTAAAATTCCCTGATATTTCAAGAAAAAATTATTTTAATCGAAAAAGACTGTTTTTATTTGTTTAAATTGCATTTTTGTTTAAATAACTGTATTTAAATCAATTTAACATAAATGTATTTAAATCAAAGTTCTTTCAATTTTGTTAAATTTGAACCGCGAAATTTAGATTCTACGAATCAAAATCCATAAAAAGCGGTGGTTTCATTGTCTAATTCCATCAACAGGTATGCATGGAGAGGCAGAAGCGAAAAATTTTTCGGCGCCTGGGCCAGCTAGAATCGCTAGAAACTGAAAAAGGCTCGCGGACGGAGCAGAGATATTCAATCCACGTGCGCGTATGACAACAATAACATACAAGCAGTCAGCTGAGCCTGCGAGCACTGTCGAAGCGCGCAGACGACGCACAGTGGGCCGAAACAACTAAAACGCGCATTTAAATCGCAATTTATCTTCGATCGACTTGAAAATTGATTTTGAGGTACATTTTGACATGCTAAATAGGCTTGTCATGCCACAAATTTGAAAAAATGTTTTAAAAATTGATTTGCTGATAAAAAAATAAAAAATACTTTAAATTAGGCCTATATGTTTTTTTCTTTTTTTAAGATCTTTGACTAAATCCATTTCAAATTAGGTGTGGTCCGCGTATGCCTATGTCACCGATCATTTTGAAATTAAAGTATTTAGATTCTTTACCAAAAATTATTTGACACCTATTTTTTAATTTTTGACCAATATTCGCTACAATTCGACTATGCAATATCTAAGTAGATGTATAACTGAATTTACAAGTATAAAATAATAATCTAAAATAAGAATTGTTGTTAAGTTCAATACTCTTTGTTATATGATGCAGCATATAAAATATGTAATGTCACTTCGATACTAAATTTTGAAATGTATTTTTATTAGTCCTAATCGGCAAAATCTGTGTCTTTCTTATTTCAGTAACAGCATCTGTAACTAATTCTGGTATCAAAATCAACGGTATTTTATAGTTATCATATTAATTAATTGGAAACATTTCTAGCAAAAAGAAGTATTTAAAAGTAATATAATTTATTTAGGAATCTTACTGTTATTTAAATAAAATACAAATTTAATTAAGTGTAAATGCCTAAATTTATTTCTGATTGGTAATTACGAAAGAGAAAGAATGTTTATTTTTATCAATAATATTGGCAAAAACTACGAGGGTAGATAAACAACTTTATTATAACAAATAGAAGATGTTGTCACATATAAAAATATGTTTAAAAAAATAATTTGATATAATTTATCTATTCTCTTTGAAACCATTCTGCTAGAGTTTCTTCCGTCAAGTCCAAAAGATTTAAAACATCTTTAGGCAAATCACGTTTATTATTTTTGACAGGGGGAGCTATTTTGAATAGATATGGATCAGAAGTGATCATCATTCTGTTGAATATATCTGTGTTATTAGCCTTTCGACTCCTTTTCCTGTCGTAAAATCTTCTATTTTCCTTCGTTTTTTTTTGTGTTGAGATTCAAGACACTCTTCTGTGTAATGTCCGATTGGCAATATGAATTTATTAATAATCCATGGACTATGGCTCAAAATTTTATGTACATTAATCGGCATGTAAGTACAACATTAAATACCATTTGTATAAACTTATGTATAATTTTGTTGTTTCCGAGCAGTACGCTTCAAAGGCCTCAACATTAATTACATAGCCATACGATAAAGTTTTCAGAATGATGCTAAATCGATAGATCATATTTCTGTCCACACCTACAAATTAACAATAATAATTTCATAAACACATAAATTGTATTTAAGAAAAAATAAGTTTAAAGTAATTTAATAAAACATTATGAAAATGGTATTATGAAATGACTTATTTGTTTTATGTTATATAGCACTGTTTAATCGTAGAATTATTTTTAAGTTAAGGATAAAAAATTTATTTTTAGATATTTATTTCACGTTTTCCATAAACTTTAAAACATTATCATAAAATTTTTTATGGAAAATTTTATGAATTAACAGATTGGAAGTGACTGGAGGTTGTGTATTTTCTAGCACAAATCAGCTGATTGACTTAAAACTCAGTGCACGTCTTTATTACCATTTAGTTTGTTATTCTTTGTTATATGTAAAAATATGGCACTTAAATCTCTTTTTATTTACGGAATCCTTAAAGTATTAGCATCATTAATCCATTGCTTACTTATGTTTTTACGTTATATTTGTATAATTGAATGAACCTACTTGTAAGTGAAGTTCGATTCAAATTGTATGAAGTACCTCTTCCGAAATGATCAATTAGTAGTACTTCCTCTTCCCGCCCGATTTACTACACGTTCAAAGCAAAAAAGAGCGTTAGCGACCGTACCGCGTTGCCACCGTAGCTGTCTGGCGGCTCCGCCGCCGCTCGATCCTCATTATTTAAAGTGTTGCTGTTGGGGCATCTATAAAGGCTTATAGATAAGGGACCAGGGTGGGATGGATCATTTCGAAAGAGGTGCTTCATACAATTTGAATCGATCTTCTCTTACAAGAAAGTTCGTTGAATTATACAATTGTATTTCGCACTTCTTCCTAGATCCTCAATTGGTAGATGTTCAAAGCTATGAAACAGCAACTGGATATACAGAAAAATGTATGACATTTTTGAAACAAATGTCTCACCCATTTGGGTTTAATATCATTCTTCTAAAAATTCTTAATTAATTTGAAATTTTCATTTCAAGTTAAAAATTATAAAATAATTGTAAAATTATCTGTATTATATATTTATCAAACTTTTGTGCATGAAGGGTAAATCAAGATTTACAGATGAAATTTTCTATATAAAAATGCCTTAAACACTTCATAAATAAAATTATTAACCAGCATTATTAAATAAGAGCCAAAAATACTGCGTTAGTCCATATTCCATACTAAATCAAAATTCAAGCAAGGAAATAAAGCACAAGCCATAGATAGCCGAATACTGGCTTAAAATCATTATTCTTGACAATACCCCATTAGGTTGGGTTAATTAAGCCATAGGTTGGGGTAATTAAGCCTTAGGACGGGTTAATTAAGCCGTAGGTTGGGTTAATTAAGCCGTAGGTTGGGTTAATTCAGCCGTAGGTTGGGTTAATTAAACTTTAAGTTGTACGCGGAGTAAAAGATCATGTTAAGAATAGACAACAATAGGTATCATCTGAAGAGATTTTTCTATATTATTGGTGAGAATACATATATTCCGTGCTTGAAAAAGGATAAACCGTATAGATTATTCAAAATTTAAGTTAAGATCAATAACTAATCTTAAACGTAAGGCTCTTTACTCTTTACACGGTGCAACAGTGCGTCCAATCATATCTCAAAATTTATGGTCAAGCAAAAATGTGGACTTTCTGGAATCGTAAAATATTCGATTTAAAGAAATCCTTATGTCAAGTTCCCTGCTTACGTAAGAGCCCTTAGTATTTAAGGAGCATTACGAAGGTAATTGTATACCATGATCAAACCATTGGTTTGATGCTCGATTTGCAATTTTTACATCCTCTATATTTATCAGATAATATGTGTAGAATATTATTTAGAAATAATGACTATTTCCAAAATATTTAAACAACATTTTTTATTTTAAATTTGAAATAACCTTCAATTTCTTTGTAAAATACGTTCCTAATACTGTTTGGTGGGTTGGAATTTATGGGCTTATTCTTTATGGATTTTTGTATTCAGGGTTTATGGTTATATGGGTTTATATTTATAGTTCTATAGGTTTATGGTTTCAGAGTTAATGGTTTCATGGGTTTAGAGGTTTAGAGTTTATGGGTTTATAGTTGTTCTTGTTTTCAGGTTTATAGGTTTCGAGATTATGGATTATGATTTTATGGGTTTGAAGTCTGGGTTTATTGCTTTCGATTTATGGTCTAATGGGTTTCATAGTTCAGGGTATAACCGGTTCAGGTGTTGTGGATTTAGAGTTTATGGGTTTAGAGCTTACGGGTTTATGGATTTATATTTTCTTGGTTTAGGGTTTAGGGGCTATAGTATAGTAGGCTATATGGGTTTAGATTCGTAGTTTTATGAGTTTATAGTTCATGGATTTATAGGTTTAGGGTTTAGAATATATGGGTTTATAGGTTTAGGGTTTAGAGTTTATAGGTTCAGGGTTTATAGATTTATGGGTTTAGATTTATGATTTTATGGGTTTAGATCTTAGGAGTTTCAAGGTTTAGAGTATGCGTTTATGAATTTATAGTTTCTTGGTTTAGGATTTAGGATCTATTGGGTTTAGGATCTATGGTTATGGGTGTAGATTAATGGTTTTATGGCTTTAGAGTTTATGGATATACAGGTTTAGGGTTTAGTTTATGGTTTTATATGTTTTGGGTTTAGATTTATGGTTTTATGGTTTTAGATCTTAAGGCTTTCATGGTTTAGAGTTTACGGGTTGATAGTTTCTTGCTTTAGGGTCTATGGTTTAGATTCATGGTTATATAGATTCGCAGATTAAGAGTTTATGGGTTTATAGTTGCAGGGCTCATGGGTTTATGGTTATTTTAGTTTAACGTTTATGGTTTTATGGATTCAGATTCATGGTATTATGAGTTTATAGGTTTAAAGTTTATAGGTTTATGTGTTCAAGCTTTAAGGTTAATAGGTCGAGGGTTTGTAGTTTTGTGGGTTAGAGAATGTTTTTCGAGATCTGTATTTTGATTAATTGTGTGCAGATTGGTTTTCATGATTTGAATAGGCCATTTCTAACTGAATTTGAGGTTAGATTGATGAATAATTAAATTATCGCAGTACCTTGCTATAGCAGTATCCTAGACAAGACAGCTCGAAAACGGTCCACTGAGGTGGGTGCAGCCGCAGCGAGAGAGAGAGAGAGAGAGAGAGAGAGAGAGAAGAGGAGGGAGAGCGCGGCAGGGAGAGGGACGGAGAGGGAGGGAGAGAGAGAGACTATTTTACAGCCGATTAATGTTGGAAGTATTAAAAATTTATTACTATATACATACAGGAAAATAAAGGACCCCGCACCATTAACATTAGGAAAGAGACTGAGGTGAAGCGTAAATACCATAGTTCTAGGCACTTTTAGCTTTATTGTGAAGAAAGTCTGAAAAAACCTCTTCTTAAAACGGCCAGTATTTAACTTTGGAAAGTCTAAAATATTATTTCAGGAAGCGAAAATAAAACTAGAGAATACGAGCTTTCATTTGTTTTTTTAAGGATTAAAAAATGTCGATTCCTTCCAAAGTTATGAACGTTTGAAATTGAGCATTCAAAATACGTTTTTTAATTGCCAAAATTCACTGTTCGACTGTCTGCGAATTTTGGTGCACTTTTGTTGCTCAATTTCAAACGTTCGTAACTTTTGAAGGAATTGACATTTTTTAATCCTTAAACAATAAATGAAAGCTCGTATTCTCTAGTTTTATTTTCTCTGCTTGAAATGATATTTTAGATTTTCTAAAGTTCAACAGTTGCCGTTTTAAGAAGAGATTTTTTCAAGACTTTCTTCAAAATAAAGCTAACAGTGCCCAGAACATTAGTTTTTTTTAGCGTTAGGGTCTAATATTGCAGCTTTCGTCATATTTCTATATCGAAAAACATATCTTATAGTTTCAGCCGATACACAATCCGGTCTCTCTCACTGGACACGTCCCCTGAACTGGACACTGACAAAAATGTACTTATTTAAATATTTATAAATAAAGTTAGTTAAATATTTTTATTTAATTATATTCGTTCAATAATTAGGTACGTATATTTGAAGTTTCAATATGAATTATTTTTTTTATTTTAAAGAACACGATTGAAATAAGTACAGGCGGTTTTGTTCAGATTACCATAGACTAGCTAAAGCATATTGATAAGAATAGCAATATTACTATTAAGTACATTGTTTATTGAAAATGAAGTTTTTGCACACAATTTGAGTATTTGCGTAATCTATACAATATAAATAATCAATTTATAACGTGAAAGTACATTATTTAAAATTATTTTATTTAAATTTTTACTGTTCAAGTGTTGGTACATCACGTGAATAGTTGCTTCGATAAATGAACGATCGCGTCCAGTCGGTGGGCATCGTCATCAGAAGTGCTAACACGTGTTCAACTAACTAGACGAGTGTACAAGTTTGTTGGTATGTGCAATGAATAAACGTTTTTATCGATAAAATCTGTAAGTATAATTATCAAAATATTCTTTTTAAGATATATTAATTATATTATGCATTTATTAAGCTTTTTTATGATTTTTTTAGTTATGTTTGATGTATTTCAAATTTCTAACCTCAAAAATTTTTGCTAAAATTTGTTTTATTAAGTACTTATATTTAACACATACTTTTAAACCTACTTAAGTACTATTAATTTTGTATTTTTCGATAAAATAAGAAAATGGAAAAGAACAAAAAAAACAAATACAAAAAGAAATATACTCAAGAGTCTGTATACGAAGCATTTACTCAAATTGAGAAAGGAATGTCACTCGGTGAAGCTTCCAAAAAATTTGGCATACCAAAAAGTATATTGCATGCAAAAATAAACTTCATCATCCCAGTTGAAGCATCAAGAGGTCGAGGCACATATTTAATATTTGAAGAGGAAAATATAATAGTTTCATGGATTTTTTACTGGAGTGAAAGAGGATTCCCCATCACTAAAGCATTGCTTATTCATTTACAGTGAATGCAGCTGGTACAATGTTACCGCCTACTTTTTTGGTATGAAATAATACCAGCAGTAATAACAAATGCTTTACCATCAACATGGATTACAGGTAGTACTGAGAGAGGGTGGATGACGGCTGATTCTTTCCTATCATATATTTCAAAGCAGTTTCATCCATGGTTAGTTAGAAATAATATGAAACTTCCAGTTATTCTTTATGTGGATGGACATTCGTCTCATATGACGTTAGAACTATTCAAATTTTACAAAGACAATAAAATAGAGTTGATTGCTCTATACTCAAACGCTACTCATGTCATTCAGCCTCTGGATGTCGCAGTTTTCCACCCTGTAAAAAGTAAATGGAAAGAAGCTGTGAATGAGTGTAGAGCAAAGAATGGAGTACAAAAGCTGAACAGAGAAAGAATTCCAGGAGTGATAAGGGATGTTCGCGTTCCTCTAGTTACGTGTGCTCACGTCAACTACAGGAACCGCGGGCCAGGATCCCGCCCCACGACTACCTAGTGTGCTCACGATGGTAGCTGTGGGACTTGTTCCGGAATTCCTGGTTTCGGTCTAAGGAACACTTGTTGTTCCTCTAGCTACGTGTGCTCACATCAGCTACAGGAACATCAGTGTCAAGAACACGTTCCACCACTACCTCGTGTGCTCACGATGGCAGTGTTGCAATTTGTTCCGGTGGTCTACAGTCGATTAAAGAACGTTCGTGTTCCTCTAGCTACGTGTGCTCACGTCAGCTACAGGAACAGTGAGTCCTGGAGTCAGTCACCAGGGAGTCGTGTGCGCACGTTCCCCGTTGTGTACTATCTCCGGTGCTTGTCTCAAACGGTGTCTCTTCGGTCGGCAGCGCAACACTTTCTCACGTGTGCTCACGAGCGAAAGTGTTGTACTATTCTTATCTATTAGCCTGTAGGCACACAGCGCCAATAGACAAGTTAGCCTTAGGACGGTCGGTCACGGTCTGCTTTCCGCAGTGTGTGCGCCGCCTATTTGTACCCGCGAGTCCGCCTAATAGCGCCGCTCCTAGCCTAGAGCGCGCATGTGCCGGAGCGACGCATGCTCGGAGCGCGAGTGGCGCGCGCAGGCCTTATAGCGGTGTGATCTCCACCACAAGGCGAGTCCGCATGGAGCGGCGCGCGCGCCGGCGCGCAAGAAATTCACTAGCCTACTTGACGGCGCGGAGCACGGCGAGTCTTCATGACGCGGCGTAAGCGCCCGCGCGCAAGAAAATTACTAGCCTACACTGTACGTGCTGGCATTTGTCTCGTACGGCGTCGTCGGTTACGGTGATTGTGTGAAAAGGGGTTATGAACGAGGCATATCAGCCTCGTTACATTATAAAAATATTTACTTTAGGAGAAAATCTACCTGACACTCCGTTGCCTTATGTAGAACCGATAGAATCCAGCGAGTGAAGTGGATGCAGCGTTTGTTCCAGAAGAAGGTATGTAGATTAAAATTAACAAAATATTGTAATTATATTTGCGCCTCTGCTATTTGTACGACAGATTTATGTACATAAAGTATATACATATATAATGGAATATAATTTCTCTAGTCAGATATCAAAACAAAACAAACATCAATTTATACTCTGAATTAATATACTTTACATCTGACGTACGTTTAGCAAGAGCCTTAAATTTGTCATCGGAATAAACATTTTTTAATTTTTAGTAAACATTCAGATTATCCAACCATTCATCGATCAAAGCTCTGAGCATTACATAGTTGATAGTAAGATTATGGTCTCTGCTTTATCCACACCTCCATTACTCATACTCGAATATCAAGATTCAACTGTTGCTCCAGAAAGTGAAATAGATTCAGCTCTCATTAGTGAAAACATTTGTGAAAGTATGTAACCAATTTTAATTTAATACAAATGGTACATAAATTTATTACTAAAACTAATTTTTTTTTCATTTTAGCAAATCTACAAATTGACTCAGCGCATGAAAATACAGAGGTTATAGCAACTGATTTATCTGTACCTGCTAATTTGAGTTTAAAAAATCACAGTACAGTAGTTGATCTGGAAAAGGAAAGCAATTCAGCCATCATTTCACCTAACCTACCCTATACAGAGCTTCAACCAGTATCTCCGACTAATGATTTTACTTCTTGTAAGCCAATGGAAGGAGTACCCGTACAATCAGAGGTGAATGCAAACCATACTGTAGCCATCATTTCACCTTCCATAGCCCATACACAGATTGAACCAGTATCTCCGACTAACGATTCTTCTAAACCAATGGAAGAAGCACTCGTGCAACCAGAGGTGAATGCTAACCATACTACAGTTGCAGCTTTCATTACTTCAAGTCCTTTGGGTGGAAAACAGTGTAGTTTCAGCGATGAAATACTAAATTTAAGTTTAGATAATAGAGATAACCTCACAGAAAATTCAAACCAACCACAAGATGTACGGCCTGTATTCAAAGAAATTCAAAATATAAGTATGTAAATATTTAATATTAATTTGCATAAATCAGCCTTTTATAATATATTGTAATATTTAGCAAATTTTTATTTCTTTTGTTTAGACTCCAGTCAGAGTATTACAAATGGGCTTAAAGAAACTGTTCCAAAATCTTTTAAAGAAGCACTCGTTTGGCCTCAAGAAATTCAGTCAAAAAGAAAAAAAAGAAAAAAATATCTAATGTATTGACATCAGAAGAATGGCAACAGCATCATATGAAAATACAAGAGGAAAAAATGAAAAACCAGATGCAAGTTCAAGAAAGGAAAAGACGCAGAGAAGAAGAAAAAATAATTAAAGCCGAAGAAAAAAAAGCCAAAAAGGCTGTGTTAGATGAAAAAAAAAAAAAAATTAGTGATGAGATAAAAAAACTACAATCTCAAAGAAAATTAATTTCCTCAATCAAAAAAGAAAAAGATTAAGTACTTACATTTTTAGTTAGAAACATTTCTAAAGTTTAGAGACTGAATTTAATGTAATATTATTGTAAGTTCAGTACTTAAGAAGTTATAAGTTCGCTGGCAAGTTCCTAAAAATGTGATATTAATCTTAAATATTAATTTTAATTTTGAATTATTTATTGTATGTGTAATTGATATATAATTTATGTGAAAGATACAAATAGAAACTACTTTTTCATGTTTATAAACAGTTTTAATTTTTTCCTAACCTAATAATGTAACTACAAAAATGCATGTCCAGTTAGTGGGCCGATAAATTTCGGACACTGGGACCACCTACTTTTGTTAATCCAGTTTATGGGACATGATGTCTTTTTTCAATATTTCATTTATTTATCTTTTAAAGTTACCGAAAATATCTTCTCCTTGCTAAATTTAATAGAGAATATCATAATGCTTCAAATAATAACAATCATTTTTATAGGCAATTCATTAAATATATTTTATGTATCATAATTTATCTTTAGATTACTAAGTGTTCATTTAGTGGGACATTTACCTTAGTCACTTTTCCAATGTTATTGGTGCGGCGTTCTTTTCCTTAAACTCTTAATTATTGCACCTAAACCTACCTGATGGTTACAGTGTCACAGTTTCTTTTACAAAAAAGTTGACTGTATTTGATTAAAAAGATCTATAATAGTCACCGTAGATTAAACTTTATAGTTATGTGGTTTTCTTCTTTTCTTAAAGGTTTATCAACTGTCTGTATTGACTTCATTGCAGTTTATAGTAATTTGGTTGTACAATAAATATTTGGCTAGATTTGTAACTATTATTATAAATATTTATTATTACTTACAGATTGCTATGATTAGTCCTGGAATGAGTTCTTGTGAACATTCTTTGAATACTTTACGCTACGCCGATAGAGTCAAAGAACTTGCAGCTACTAATCCAAGTGAAATGAAGCTTTCATCACTAGAAAACGAAATGGATGCTCATAATGACGAACTTTCTAATAACAGTGCATTAACAGAAAGTGACTTGGCACAGTTAATATCTTTAAACGTGAGTATATTTAATTAAGTTTAGTTATAAGTGAAAATATTTTTGCAACGAATAAAGTAATTATTCTTTAAATAGAAATTCAGTATTACAAATACCTTAAAAAATAAAATAAATTTATTGGTTTTGTTATGTCGTGGTGGCACTTCTCAAAATTAAGAGACTTGAGAGTTTTAAACCTAAAAAAGAATAATCTTTTACTACAACTAAATTCTTTTCATTCTATACGTTTTTTCTTTAACCCATTAACTTACAGCGTGACATCTTCACGATACCTTTGTTTTCTTCATATTCTGATTACAGTTACAAACCCCCTGAGGCGAATTTTTATGTCCTACCTAAACTTATAAATTAACCTGACTAATTTGCCCTGTAATCAAAACCTACCCGTAGCGAACCTAAACACACACACACACACACACACACACACACACACACACACACACACACACACACACACGCGCGCACGCGCACACACACAC
>JAPYZP010004557.1:0-10123 GCA_030522985.1 Torymus sinensis
CATTTAATACCTTCAGATTGCATATCTAAAACGTCTTGAACACTGTGTCTCCAATTTTTGCCTCTTCCAATGGCCATTTCTTCTAAATTTTGCCCATTATGAAAATGATTAATGATTGATAAAGATCTTGCCCAAGATTTTCCAGGCTTTAAAAAAACAGGTAAACTTGTGTGATTATCAATAGATTCTGAAATTTCACGTTTTTCTAATGAAGTATCGTTAATAATTTTATGAGCCTTATCAGTTTCTTCATTTAAGCACTCCTCATTATTTTCTTCATGGCTTGTTATATTAGGGGACTCCGTGAGATTTTCTGAAATTACTGCTAATGGTTTATCCCATTTTTTATATGTATCCCGTTTCAGTGTAATCTTTACTGGATCATTTAATTTAGAAAGTAATACACATAGTTCTCGGCCATTAAAACTCTTATTACTCTTGTCCATTTCTTCAGAATTGTCTTCTATATTTTCAGTTATTCTGTTTCTTTCGAGAGGAGCGTCATTTTTTTCTTTATAATTATTTTGATTTTGATGGTTTCTATAATCATCATTATTTTCGTTATCTGTGTCATTAATTTCAATAAATGATTTTGAATTTTTCGTGATATCTTTCTTCGTTTTCGGCGTCATGGTTTCTTGCGATAAAATTAGTGATTTATTTTGTATAATTGGAAGATTTAATCTTGTAATAAGTACGCGTAATTCTTTAAGCTTGATTTGTTGGTGTGGTATTTGATTAATAATTACTGAATCTAATTTTTCTAAATTATCAGATGTTAATTGATTAATGTCATTGGTGTCAAACTCAGTTGACATATTTCCTACCTTAGCTATCTTATTTATAATATTCTTAACAATTTTATTCTTTTTTAATTTTGCCTTAACAACCTTTTTTGTTTTATTCTTAAGATTCTTTTTCTTACTTGTCTTTCCAACCTTGGATAACTGATTTTCTTCATTATGATCAACCAAATTTAAAACAGGTAAAAGTATTTCTTCATTTTTTAATTTATTAGTACCTTTTTCATTATCATCTATAAATTCATTCATTCGATTATCATTATCACTTTCAATTGTTTTGTTATGATTATCGAAAGCGTTATTGTTCATAATGCCGTCCTTATTTATTGTTTCTGTGATTTCGTTATGTTGTATTTTATTAATTTTTGTATCGTCTATTAGTTTTGATTTTGTATTCTTAACACCATTATGAATTTGGTCATCATTATGAATAATATTATTTTGAATTATAATATTAGGATCATTATTGTCACTGATTTCATTAATTATTTTTTCCTCTCTTTCTATTTGATCAATTTGATTATTTTCTGTATTTCTAGATGTGCTACTTGTAATATTTTCAGGTGTATTTGTCTTTTCAAATTTAGTGTGTTTTGTCAATTTATCAATGACATTGTCATTTTGGCTAGTATTATTTAGTTTTGTTTCTACATTAACAATACTTTCACTTGTTACATTCGGTTCAGAACGTTCATCTGATATTTGATCATCTTGTAATTCATCAATACTGGTTAAAGTAAAATTTAGCTTTTTGATATTTTTATCAATTTTTCGTCTTTTTGAAATTTTTTTTGATAAAGCAGGCGATTCATTGTCTGTATTTTCATCATTTGATGGTGATAAATATAAAACTAATTCTTTGTTTTGTGATTCATTACTCTGTTCACTATACTTTCGTTTTCTTGTGTATGTTTCAGTAGAAATGAATTCATCTTCTTCAGGACTTTCGTCGACTTCCGTATTTTCGTCATGAGTTGTATTCGAACCGAGAATTCTAGATGTGCTATTGGGTTCAGACTCTTGACTCCTGCTAGTTTCCACAAGTATAGTACTTTTTAGATTAGTTTCGTTATTATTAAAATAATTCTTTTCATTGTATAAATGAGAACTATTTTGATTAATGGAGGACTTTTCATCACACAGATTACTAGATTTTGTTGTAGTATTGTCTGGTTTTTCCTTGAATTGTTCAGTATCGTCATTTGTTGTATATCCACAAGATGAATTGTAATCATTAGTCCACTCATCAGGGTAATATGAGGATTCATTTTGTGTTGAATTTAAATGTTTATTTTGATTATCTGTTTTTCCTTTGCTATTATTACCAGACTTATCAAATATTAAAATATCTTTTCCTGAATTTTCCTTGTCTTTTCTTAATAAACTCAGTGTATCATTGTCTTCATGACTTTGATTATCTTTTGTATCATCAAAGAGTAGAGGTGATTCTACAAAACTAATTTTAATCTCAGGTGTAACTGGTGTCAGGTGTAAAGCTGGATAATCAGTATTTCTTTTTGAAATGGAAAACTGTTTTTGTGGATTACTATTTTCATTTATGTTGCTACTATTGATTTCATTAGTAACCAATGAGTTATGGAAGCTTTTAATAACTTCATTATTATCTTCTATTGATGGAACATTATTTTCAGTATCATCAAGAGTTTTTCTTCTATTATTTATATGTGAATTATTTTCAGAATCTCTATGAATCCTACTATGCAATGTTCTAGATTTTAAATTAACAAATGTATCTATTATTTTTGGCGATAGTTGTGTTGAATTTTTCAAATCCGGTTCTTCAATAAACAAATTTTGGTTTGATTGTTCTTTCATATCAATCCGTACTATATTTTCTTCATACTTTTCATCTAGTTTTATAGGTGATATATGTTGCATATCAACCATCATTTTCAATTTATGTTCTCTGGGTGTACTTGTAGGAAGGCTATTAGCTACACCTAAATAATTTATACTAGATATGTTTGGAGGGTTTTGAAATTCCTCAATAAAGGATGTTATATTATTACTTTCTATACAAGAAGGATTAGTTTGATTACTTTTATTGGTAATTGTAGGTACTTCTTCATTCACAATTGTACTAACATCGCATCTTTCTATAGCAATAGTACATTCTTTCATTTGTGTTTTACTCTTCAAAGGTGAAGTTTTAGTTTTATTCGAAACCTTTTTACTTTTTTGCTGAGATCCTTTTGATTTTTCATCAGACTTTTTTAGTTCAACAACTTTATTTAGAAAATCGACATTTTCATTGTTTTGTTTACTCTTTAATGCCTTTTTCTTAAATTTAGTTTCTTTACGTGGTATAATAATTGCTTTTACTTTTTTCCCAATCTCATTCAATCGTAATTCTTCTTTAGTTATTGTGTCTCGTTTATTTTTGCCTTTTTTTTCAACTTCAAATGGTATTTTGAAGATATCACTGTCATTTTGATATTTGTCATTTGAGTCTTCATGTTCATTTGATAAATCTTCTGGTGGTGGAGGTAACCTGTCATAAAAAAAGTTAAAAGAAAATATTATATATATAACATTGTATTTTAAATAATTTTCAGCATACCAGTTGTTTACTATAAAACTTACACTGCATCCAACATCATTTTGTCAAATGTATCGTCAAAGTTATCTACATGTAAGGTCACATCATTTAATCGGGATTCCCTGACATGACCAGCAGTCATTGGATCAGGATAGCATGGAACCAATTTTGTATTTGGTTTAGACACTGTCAGAGGCTGCCTCCTACTGTAAGTTCTTATAATTGGGCGATCCATTTTTGTGCGTTTGATTCTTTATAACCTATTCTTCAAATCGTGTTTTTGACCTGCAAAACACTTATTTACTCACATTTTAATAGTATAAATTACTGATTGTTGTTTACACACTATATTATCACACTTTTTTCTATTTTGATTTCGATCTCACGCAATGAACGCACTTCAGAAATCTTACCGATGTTTACAAAACACTTCATTCTTCTCGGTTCAATTTGAGTTAGCCTTAGCCGACGACGCTCGTGAGAGGAACTCCCGCCTTTTCATTGCTTTGTACTTGACAGAGGTGTATGACGCGTCCAAGCATGCGTCCGTGCTGCATGCAATATTGCAGCATTAGTGCAGTGCCGGTGCAGGAGAAGTCTGTCAATAAATGAAGAAACGAAATAATGAATATAAATTCGTACTTATAAGAAACCTTTGACCTAAAAGTGGATTTGACTTTCAAGAACTTATAAAAAAAAACAAATAAGGTATGTATACATGTTTTTTCTAGATCACTACGAATGTAAACACCACACTAGCATTACATTACACACCAAACACCGTCGTAAGTCCTAACGAACGTGACCTTTCCTCTCTATATCGTAAACATAAAAGACAGCACCGTCGAGCTCCTTCAGATAGTCACTTTTTTCTGGTAAAGAAATTCAAAAAGTGCAGTCTTGCAGGCTGCAATCTGACCGTCAACTAACCGCACGGATGAACGGCGCCCATTCGCGGGCGCAAGAAATGATGGCCGCGCGCGCGCATGTACCTACGCACGCGTACGTCGGCGGTGCTCGGGTGGGTTCGTCTCTTCGGCGGGCGGGCCGTCGTCGCTCGTCGCCATAACCATCGCCGGGGCTATTATGGTGTCTGTCCATATAGCCCGCCAGTAGCCAGAGCGAGACAGAGCTACGCGATAGCGGAAAAAGTAGCGACACGCAGGCTCACGTATACATACCAACTTGCAGTAGTGTAGTCAGTCGCTCTCCTGCAGCAGTAGCCGGTGCACTAGCAGCAACATAATAAGCAGATTTTCCACCGGAGACGCGCGCGCGTTTCGCGTGTATATACGTGGTGCATCGTTCAGGTAGCAGCTATAATTGCGGGTGTGAGAAAGACTCTCGCATGGGAAGAATCGTAGGAAGCCGGAGCAGCCGTAGCCAGTGACGAAGGGAGAGTGCGCGCGCGGCGCCGACCGCGAGTCGCGCGAGTCGTCAGCCGTAGGCCGCAGCCGCACGAAGATGGACCAGGCGCCGGCAGGTGAGACAGCACCTCGGGGCGGCTATCTTTTACTATTTTTCCCCCCCTTGGTATACGCACTCTGTGCCATTACTATACCGCGCTAATTATAATACTATATGTGCCTTGAGCGCTTTTCGCAGCAGCAGCATGACCCTATAGCCGCGTGTGAGTTTGTGATCTGATGGCTGGTTGTGCCTGCAGCGTCCAGGCGATTCCGTTCCTCGCCCGCGCGCGCGTTATACTTGCTCAATTGTGTGCTCAAGTCGTGTGGCCTAGACGTGTGCTTATCTACTTTACTCGATCTCTTCGTCCCCTCGTGCGTGCGCGAAAACAGAGTTTGCCGAGGGCTAGCGCGCGGCACAAGGTTACTGGTTGCGGGAAGGTTCGTTGTGCCGCGCGGCGTTCTTCGGGGTGCAGAAGTTTTCGGAGCAGAGAGCCGTCGCCGAGGCCGCCCTGACTTTTGAGGTTAGAGTGTTGCGTTCCGGATTTCTTGAGTGATTAAAATTGATTTTTCTTTTTCAAATAAAGTTGGTGGCTTCTGTTGCTTTTATCGTTTAGTTTGAATAAAGATTAACGTAGTTCCTAGATTCTTTCGTTGCAAACTCTGATTTTCGATTCGCGACGTTTAACTTCAATCCTGCTACTTTATTTTAATTGACAATGAAATTTGATTATGAAACGTTTTAAATTGTTTTATGTGACTTTAAAACAGTTTAATTTATTAACAGGAGTCTCAAGTCAGGTATACAATCATGCACCCCTAAAAATGTTCACTAATGAAGTGAAAGCTAACTAATTAGTCTCTTTCTTTCAAATACAGATACCGAACTGCGCAACATCATTGACAAGTTGGCGCAGTTCGTCGCTAGAAATGGCCCTGAGTTTGAGCAAATGACAAAGAACAAGCAGAAGGACAACCCTAAGTTCAGTTTCCTGTTTGGCGGAGAGTACTTTAACTACTACCAGTACAAAGTCACAACCGAGCAAGCCAGTAAGTGGGACAAAACGCCTTTACACCTACATCGTTTGAGACTCTTTGGGAAGGGATAATTTTGATACTACCAAGCTGATAGGATTATTGAATAATTGGGAGTTAATATGTACATAACTATAAAAAATGAGACGCCGACAATTATTGGAGATCATTTATTATGGAACGAAAAAGCAGTTGGAGTTGCATAAAAAATAAAATATAATTTTTACATCGAGCTTCTAAGCATTATGCAATAATTCACCATC
The DNA here is from genome assembly GCA_030522985.1 of Torymus sinensis. Taxonomy (NCBI): domain Eukaryota; kingdom Metazoa; phylum Arthropoda; class Insecta; order Hymenoptera; family Torymidae; genus Torymus; species Torymus sinensis. Next base: position 6,068 of record JAPYZP010004557.1, read on the forward strand.
ATTCGTTTGCAGTTTTAAAGCAAAAAGGAATAAATCCAATGCAAAATGCAGACCCACGTTTAAACGTTTCGCAGCAGCAGCAATCGTCGACACTACCAGTCAATAATGTTGGTATGTCACAAAATAATGGTCTAAATTCTGTGAATATGGGACTAGGCAACAATTCTTCCATGATGGGGTCAGGGCCTCCAAATCCAGGACCTGGACACATACCTGGACCACCAAATTCTGGGCCAGGACACATGTCTGGGCCACCAAATTCTGGTCCTGGGCATATGTCTGGGCCGCCCAACTCTGGACCTGGACACATGCCTGGGCCACCAAATTCTGGACCTGGAGCACATAACTCTGGTCCTGGACATACGCCACAAAACTCTCTGGGTAGATCCTCAGGATGGCTTCAAAGTGAATTAGCTAGTCTTCAGTCACAGCAAACGACACTTCAAGATCAAGTTCGTCAATCAGAACAAAATTTAGCTGCACAGCATGCTGCTTTAATAGCCCAGCAGCAAGGGAGGGTTGAGGATGCTGTAAGGCAGGCCCAGGAAAATACCTTACAAACTAATGCGCACACTACCAACACAGATTTGTCTGGTTTTGACAGTGTACTTCAGCCAATAATTGATTCCTGCACCAAGGATAGTATCAGTGCAGGAAAGGCTTGGATACTTCAACACTCTACCACCTTGCAGAGTAATCAAGTAATAGCTGAGCATTTACTAAAAAGGTATGTAATTTTTAAATTAATAAAAATATATTTTCATTTAATACATGAAGTGCACAATATAAATATCTGAATTGAATTTTAGAGTAATTCAGGAAACCACTTTTAATCATAAACTTCATATTATTTATCTGGTAAATGATGTGTTGCACCATTGGTAAGTTAATGGGCTTCATTGTGAATAATTTTTTTAAATTCTTTTTTTTGTAATGAGATGAAATTATAAAAATTTATAAATTTTGATAGTGCTAGAAAAAAATCAGTGGACTTGCGAAAAGCAATGGAAAGTGTTGTGGTACCGATGTTTTGTAATGCATCATTAGCTGCCACAGAAGAACAACTTAATAAATTGAATAAACTTTTAAGTTTATGGGAATCAAAAAATAATTATTTTGAGGATGGCATTATAGAGAAATTGAAGAGTCCAAGTCAATCGTGGTCAGATTACCAGGCGAGCGTCATGACACAACATGCCAGTGCCATTTCATCCATCGCGGCAACAACAAAGCAGACGTTTGATAACTACCAAACTCAGCACCAGGCGTTTGTCAACCATGCAATGAGGCAGATACAAAATATAGAACAACAAAAGCAAGTCATTGATCGACAACTAAAAGCACCGCCTCAAGCGCCAATGGTAAGAATTTCGAGTTTTGAAACTAAAAATTTAATTAAAAAAAACCTTTCCTTTTAAATTTTGTACAAATAAATAAGGATTTTTCATAATGACAGTTCAATAGTATGTCAGTAAAATGTGATTAAATACTTTTATGAAAAACAGACATTTATAGACGATTTTTCTATTTAAAATATTATTATTAAATTTTGAAACCATTATTGATGACTGATGATGTTTATTGATTTTATATATTTGAATTGTCAAATAAATGTTTAGATTTAAATTCTGTTATACCACGCGCTTTTGAACTAAAAACCTGCACTTTACGCTAAATGTGATATGCGGCCCCCCTGTTACCCATCATTGTAGGGGCCTGTTGTTCTCTTTCAATTTTGAATTTTCAGTAAAAAACTCTTTGACACGTTTTAGATTTAATAAAGGACTAAAAAGTGCTGTACGATACATGTTCGGGAAAGAGATCGGGAAAATCTACTTTTCCACACTCCGTGTGGAAAGTGCGGTTTTGCGGACGCTTGGCCAAAAACGTGCTCGCAAAATCGAGCTTTGCACACGTCGTATGGAAAAATATAGTTCGATACATGAGCGAGAAGGTGATTTCATCCTCGTGTGGCCTTTTCACCCTCGCTTCGCTAGGGCGCAAACGTCCACACGAGGACGAAATCACTTTCTCGCACTCATATCGAAATGTACTATTCCCGCACTTGTAGCGTAATGTACTATTTCTTAAAATTGAATGAAAAAAACGGGTCCCTGTAATCGTCAGTAACGGGTAGACCGTGAATCACCTTAATCTTATCTGATATTGTTACTAATAACGAAATTGTACATCCTTCTTACAGTCTACGTAAGTAAAATGTTTGATTTTCCATGAAAAACGTTATTATCTACATTTACGTGACTGTCACTCTCATTTACAAAATAATTCACGTTCAAAAGTATTTGATCATTCAAGTTACAAAATTTTAATAGAATATATTGTTTCACTCTAGAACCAGCAGAACCTGCCGCCGCATTCGGGACCACCACCGCACTCGGGTCCACCGTCACACTCGGGGCCACCGCCCCCATCGCAGCATGGAGGTCATCCGCTGGACGGGCCACCTCACGACGGTGGCGGCGCAGGCGTTGGGCCTCCGTATGGTGGTCCGCCTCCTTCACACGGGGGCCCACCGCCGCCTCACCACGGTGGTCCGCCGCCTCCGCATGCGGGTGGCCCGCATCAGGGACCACCACCCCACGCTAGTCCACCTCATGGGGGTGGTATGCCGCATGCGGATTATCCACCCCATCGCGGCCCACCTCACGGTGGTCCGCCGCCATATGGAGATCCACGTCATGGTGGTCCACCTCATCATGTTGGTCCACCTCATGGGGGTCCGCCTCATGTGGGACCGCCTCACGGTGGCCCACCACCTCATGGAGGCCCACCCCACGGACCTTTGCCTAGAGGTGAGAATTTCCTTATAAAAGGATTTATACAGTCCATTTCGATATTTATTTGAACTCAAGATCGTTAGAGGTGATATAAATAATCTTAGTTTGAATCAGCCAAAAATGTTGCACCTCGCGTGAAAGTAATTGAAACATCCCACAATCTCATATTAGATCTCGTATAGATCTCATGAGATTTCAATGCGAATTTCAGACATATGAAATCTCATGTGAGATTGCGGGAGAGTTCAATTACTATCTCATATTAGATCTGATATGACATTTTCACGCGGGACCAATATTGTAAAATATTTCGAGTGACATTTACGAAATACAGCTTTAAAAAATTATATTCGTTAGACAATAGAATATCACTACTATTCCGTTCACTTAACTTTTCTGTTAAGTCGTAATCATAACATTACTTTTCTGTGTATTTCTATTATGTATTTTGGCACATTCTGGAATTCTTGTTGCATTAGTTGTGGCATGTTTGGCACTATGCCAAAATACAACACCGATTAAAATAGAAAACAGATATTAAAGTCAAAGGAAAATAGAAAAATGAAAATATTTAGAAAAAAATTAACTGCTTATATTTTCTTAGTTTTAACAATCACTAAAAACAAAATAATTAATTTATTTTTCTTATATACTTGTTTAAACGTCTTATCCTTCAATTATTTTTGGGCCCTAGTAAATTTTCTTTTTATTGAAACCTTAAGGTTTAGAAGTAAATAAATAACTTTACTCGTTGACAATATTAGACAAATGACGCCCAAATATCTAACAATGCTTTTAGCCTTCAATTTGAGATTTATTACTGGGCTTTTCTTTTATAAATAGATAAATGGATCGAAAGATTTTGCGCGCGTATCGATTTTTTCTTATTGAAATGTTTAACTTATTTAACCTTTAGAGTGCCGGGTCATGTGCAGCCACGTGAGAGACACCCCGGCGATTTTTTGATCGATATTAAAAAACCTTTATGAAACCTATTAAATTTCATTACCAGGCTTTAAAGAGTACTTCATAAGTTTTTCAATGTAAAATATTGAATTTTCAGTTCGTGACGAAAGTCTAAAATTATTGGGGTATATCACAACTCGTATGCGTAATTTCTAATTTCTAGAACGTGTGCACTCTAAAGGTTAAATTTAAAAATAAATAAATGACACGAGGCTCGCTTTATTCGTTGAGAATATTAGACTAATCAAATCCCGAATAAAAGTATAATATTTTTTAGGGTAACATTCAAATT
>JAPYZP010004558.1:0-10120 GCA_030522985.1 Torymus sinensis
TCTATATTAAAATGTAGGAACCGTTATTACATCACCCTGTAAAATTGCAAATCCAATAGAGGGAAAGCGAATTTTCATTCATTGCGAGACACGCGCATATAACGGAGAGGAAAAAAAATTAGAAAAATTTCCCCAATCAGAGAGAACAGGGCGTTCGGGCAATCGCAAACGCATTCACCTGGCGCCCTCGAAAATTCAGCCCTCGTAATACTAGCTTTTTACGGCATCGAGTGCAAATGTTCCGCCTCGTACCCGACAGATAACGAAGACTCCTCGCACTTGCACCTATATGTGGGGGAGGAATATTCCTCCGTGTACGAAAATGCACGTATAACGGGACTCGAGAAACCTTGCTCTCGAGTCGTCGGATGGCGCCAATTTTCGCGATTCGACGAGAATTTCGGCAGTATTAGTCGCGGGTGTCGGTGCGGCTGAACTCTCGAGCCAAGGCGAATCCTCTTCCACAAGGAGAGAGAGAGAGAAGGAGAGGGAAAGGTACTTTGGTACGGGCGAAAAGGGCTTTAAAGCGAAACCGATCCTTCGACGACGGGCCGATTCGATCGCGCGAAGAATCGCCCGGAGAATTACCTTTTCGGCGCGGAGAGGCTTCCTCGTCTCTGGTCTCGCGCGCGCGCTCGTTTTCGCGCCCCGACTGTATAGTTTCTTCAATTTCCAGCCTCGCGCGGACCAGATTGAATTTCTATCGTCGTCGAAGTATAGGCCGCCTCTCGGTGTATAACCTCGGTTGCCGATCATTTCGCGAGATACAACCGAGCGAGTAACTGGGTTATGTTTGGGGAAAAATAGTATCCCCTCCCGAGTGGAACGTAATTTTTTCTCACTCGCCCCGTCCCGTGCGAAATGCCTTTACAGCGCAGCCTTTTTGGTTTCGCGTTCCCATTTTCTCTGTCGTTATCGTCCTAGCGCGCGCCTGACCTTATTTTTATTCCTTTCGTTTGTTTTTTCGCCGGGCGCGCGCGCGAAGCTATTTCCTTCTCACTGCTGCTGGGCAGTATCGACGTTAATGTTCGGCCGAGTAAGTACACGTTTGACGATACCGAATGGGTATAATAAGAAAAGCAGCCGCGGCTTCGGTGTCTTTTATTTTAACTCTTCGCGATTCGTTAACTGGTTTGCGACTACGCGAGCGTTCATTGATTTTCAATGAATCAAGAGAGTTGAAAGTGTGTTTTCCGAGGGGAAAAAAGTGTCCCGATCGAAGCACATCCTTTCTCGGCGCACATAAGATATGGCTAATTTATTTATTTTCCAATATCTGCTGCATAGCGGCGAATGAAAAAGCTTCTACGAATCCTATTAATTTTAAGGCGACTGACATTTCATTGAATATCTATAAAAAAAAAGTATGACGTAAATATATGCAGAAGATATATTTCCATGATATTTCAAGAACGCTGCTTTCAACTTTCAAGAAATTAAATAATAAAAAAGCCAGCAACCTACATTTGAAAACCAACAAAAACTTTCCAACTAAAAACCAATATCCACTTCTCACACGCTTCCCGATTAATTTTCATCGCCCCGACGGTCTCCTCTCTCTCTTTCTCTCTCGCGTCAATAAATCACGTCACCTAATCGACGCGACTTTTTCGCTTTATTAAAAAGATCTTCAGGGCCGCGCTCGCGCGCATGCAAAGAAAACTTGGCTCCATTAATAAAAAATACGATCCGAAGTTCGAGCGTACGCCGGCGGCGCTTGCGCTCTTCAAACTTTTTCTCTCGCGTGTTTTTTCCACCCCTCTCTCCCCCGATACTTTTTACCTCGATAGGTCATCGGTCGGCGTCTTAAGGCGGCTCCCCTCTTAACTGCAACCTCTCCTCGTTCCTTTGGAAATTGCGCCCAGGGTATACGTACGCGCGCAACAATGTCGAACAAGAAATCCATTGGCGCTCTAATACTACTACCACTATACACCTCTCTCTCTCGCGATTCGCGTATATAGGTGCGCGCGCGCGCTGCTTTTGCATACGTGGCTCACCCGACTGCCTCTCTCTCTCTCGCGAAGTTCACCGCCGCCGCCGGCGCCGCGGGCGAACGGAGTCTCGGGGGCGCGCAGCACATACGCTGTAACTTTGTAATTTGATTAAGCGGTGCGCGAGGTACGCCGCTATACGGCGTGTTTTAGCACCCGTTTCGCAAGAATCGGCTGTTGCTTCGGCTTGCGCGCCTGTGCGAGCGAGGCACTTGCGGCCGTAAAAAGAAGCTTGTTTATGGCTTATCGAATTTGTAAGTTGCCGGGGAGAATCTTTGCGGGTGTACCGAATGCGTTATTGAATTAAAAATGAGGTTGCGGTATGTAGTGCTGCGGAAAGTAGATGAAGGAAGCTTTAAGGTGTTATAATTTTAGTCACCGCTGCTTGATATTCCAATAACTTGATTCACAGTTTTAGGTATTATTGTTATGTATTAATCAGATTTCGGTTATTATTCATATCACATTATTTTTAAATCGAAAGTATAGTAGCACTCAATATTCTTACAAAACCTCGCCTAATTCCGAAAAACATACCATATCTTACCCTCAAAATGAAAAAAAAAATCAATCACTTTTTCATTAGTTTTTATATAAAAACACGGGAACGAAGGGCATGAGAGCGCTTGAAATTGCCTTTAAAAAAGCCATTAACGTTCTGCGATGAATCTCTTAGAGTCTCATTCTTTCTCTTCGATATCTCGTCCCCTCCCTTTCGCGCCATGGTCATTAAGAGGAAAGCGCCAGAGGAGAGAGTGGAAAAAGACGAAGTCTTGCTTTCTCTCTCTCTGTCTTTCTTTCATCGCGGCAAGAAGTTCGGCCGCGATTCTCAAACGCTCGTTAGACAATCGGGCACGGGAACGGATGCGCCTTCGTATATAGAGGCGCAGAGGCACCTGCAGCAGCCGCCAGGCGATCATTCTCGCATAACGCGTTATCACTTCCCGGTCGGTGGATTGGATTTTGTTGTTTGCTATGAGCAAAACGTGGCTGTATACTGAACGAGGAAGCTCATACTAATAGCAAAAATATTCAGTATTGTCTGCTGCTATAGCTTGCTTTATAAAGGATAAACTTAAATAATTTTCACAACAGAAGATTTGACTTATGACAGATTGATTTTTGCAGATATATCGTGATTTTTTTCGGATAGTCAGTAATTTGAATCGTCAATTAGTCAGCCACTTTATAAACTGTGTATCATATCTTCTGTTTAGACAAAACTACCTGTCTATAACAAAAACATCTACATATGAGGCACCACCCGCTACTACTCAGGCCTTCCTCACATCTTCGCAGTTGCAAAAACTGCTACATCTCAAATACTAGTATATTATTTTATAATAATGTTACATCCCGCTGATTTTCCCTTGTTAAAATTATTTATCACCTAGTAAAAGTTCTTCGTATGTCGTATCTCGGAAACAGATTTTCTCACCGCACTGATTAAGGGGCCGTTTTTTAGGGTCTATCCAAGATATAACAACAAATATTGTTCACCCAAGTACTTCGCTTAACAGCATTTTATTGCTTAACCCTTCTTTGACACATAGGGGTGTAAACCACCCCAGCCCCATTTTTCCTTAATTTTAAGTACGTAAAGCTAAAAGGGAGAATGGGTTTATCGCAACATCAAAATAGTTTGAAAAGCCAGTATCCCCTCAAGCCAGTGGCATTACGCTGGGTCCGTTAGTCTGTCTGCAGTAGCTGTGAAAAACCCAATTGGATTATGGATTAAGATTGTTGATCCGACGAAGTGTGTCAAGTAAGGGTTAAACATGAGTTTCCGTACAGTTTCCTATATACAATCGATATCTTTGAGTATGAAAGACAGGGATCAAGAAACATGCCCCTTGTTTCAAATATCAAATAGTTTATTTTACAAATATTTTTTTATCATATGTTTTTCTATTGTGCGTCATCTCTCAGAATTTCAGAAAAAAAAAAATTTTAAATATTAATTGTTAATTAACAAAATAAATTGTTAATAACAAAATAAATTGTTAATAACAAAATAAATTGTTAATAACAAAATAAATTGTTAATAACAAAATTAATTGTTAATGAACACTATTAATTAACAATAGTAATTGTTAATGAACAATATTAATTGTTATTAATTAATTACGACCTAATTGATAACTAAAATTTAGTTATTAATTAAATACTACCTAACTGATCTCTAAAATTTAGTTATTAATTAGTATTAGTATTAGGATTTCATTTATTGTAAAAATAGTTTACAAATTTAAAGCAGTTACATATAATATTCATAATTTAACAGTCTTGTAATAATAATATATTTAGAAATATTTTAGAAATACATCATAGTATAAAAACATATTTATTTAAAATTCCATGATCATCAATACAGAATTTCAGTCTTTAAATTCATACTGATTGTGAAATATCACAGTCTAAACTTAAAGCTATATAATACAAAGTATTCTAACAAGCTATTATATTTCGTTAATTCACAATTCGAATTTGCCGCGTCAAGCAAGCGTGCGTGATGAGCGTCTACGCCCCGACCGTAGTAAACCGGTCTCGTGATGCGTTATATGACCGTCGTGTGACGACGAAGCTGCTTTCAATCTAGCAAGTCAGGTAGGTTAGTCAAGGCATCCATATTGCATGGCGCTATCGTACCTAACGCAACGTTTTGACCGCTCTCTTGCGGCATAGTGCACTATACACATGTGTTCACGCCGATAATTTTGTTACCGTGTGTGTTAGCGAGTGGAGGCGAGACCTCGTGCGTTAGAAAGAAAGAGAGCGAGTCCGTGCCTCGCGTTTTGTGCCTTACGAAAACGAGCGAGACAGCAAGCAAAGAACTGGCAGCGTGCCCGCCTGCCCGCCGACCGATCGAGTGCGAGAGAGAGAGAGAGAGAGACAGAGAGAGAAGCTACCTCAGTGAGAACGACGGGCATCGAGAGAAAGGGAGAGAGAGTCAAGTGCACCAGCTGCTCCTTCAATCGTAAGTCTTCTGCTCCGCTCCCGCGATTTACATGTAAAAGGCCTGCACGGAAATCGCCTCGTGCAGGCTTTCGGTTCTGTGTACGAGCCGGTGCGTGTCAGCTGGTCGTACTTAAAGGTGGCTTCGGCGCATGGTGCCGTATCAAGTTGGGGCCCCAGTGGGGGCCTTCATTGTTTTTGGCAATTTTCAAAATTTTAATTGTAGATTTTACTTCCGAACTACTTACTCCAGAAATTCTTAAAAAATCCGAGTTTAAAAAAAAAATGAAAATAAAAATAGACATTCTTATTATTTACGTGTTTGTCCGCTATCAGTGCGCATGCGCAGAAAATCATTAATTTGACATCCTAGCTCATAACTATTTATTAATACTTAATAGAATAAATATAAAATGAATGTTTTTTTTTCATAAGATTACATGTTGAAAGAAACATTTTACAAAACTAGTTTTCTATTCCTAGTATTCTTTATAACCTAGTTTTCTCTAATATTTGTTGGTTGACTTTGCATTTTCTTGACATGAATGAAAAGTTTAATGTTGAATGAATATATTTGTAAAATTTCCGAAATGATGTTTATATATTTAATAAAAAGTCGCCGAAGCCACCTTAACACCGCGCTCGAGAAAGCAGCTACGCCGTGTAGCACCGTTCGCACGTTTGAATGTTAACTGTCATCCCGTTACAGTACTATTTTTACTAAAATTGAAATAAAAAATGATGACTTTAAAGTACAACTCTGAATCCGCTGTATTAATTCTATATTTGGAAAAATTACAAAGAGATTCTAAGTCGTTTATGTCTGAAGCTGAATCTTATTTTCTCTGTACTTACTATTATTCTATATTTTGAAAAAAGAAGCTGTACCAAGCTCCAATATTTTATTAAATTAAAAAAGTTTAATAATAATATTCACTTAATATAAAATATTTAAAATATAAAATTTAAGTGAATTATTTAAAAAATATAAGAGAAAATCTCACAAACTTTTGACTTTTGTACAACTTCTATACATTGTCCAATCAATAATATATTTTAATCACCAAGTCATCAATGTTTTTGGATGGCTCAGAAAAAACGCTCCATATGTTTTTTGACCATTTTAAGTATTTTTATAAAAAAATGTATGATGATGATTAATTTGACGGAAAATGATGAAAAATGAAAAAATTTATTGGCAGCTTTCAAATTGTATAAAGCATTTAAAGTTCTACGTATATGAGCGTTAGATTTTAGGCCTTAAGACTATAATAGAATGTGACTAGAATCTAAAAATAAGCTATTATAGACAGTTGTGCTCTGATTAATAGAAGACATATGTACTTTTCATTTTATAATGGTTTTTTATACTACAGTATATCAAATTTAAAATGATGAATTTCTTAACTGTTATAAATACTATATAGATAAGGATATGGTTTTTTTAGATGATTGATGGGATCTCGAGAAAAAATATTATATATAATAATATATTATTATGTATGGTTATATATTGAACTTGATTTTATATAAGCATATATCGACGCCCGGTACGATCAAAAGCACAACTCAAGACTTTTTACGAAAAAATGCATAGTTCACGCCCCCCCCCCCCCAAAAAAAAAAGAAAGCACAACTCGCGGAGTTGGGGTGGAAAAAAGCACAACTCGATGCGCCCGAATGAGAAAAACCACGACTCTCTGCGCTCGGACAGAAAAAAGCACACATCCATAAATATTTACAAAAACTAGCGTTATTTATTGCATTCTTCTAAATATGTTACGGATGGCCAAAATAAAAAGAAAATAGTCAAGATATTGGAAAGCACCATTTTATTAATAAGTGATTCCATCATATGAAATTTTACAAAAACTTTAAATCGTAACTAAAATGCATATCAAACTTAAGGCAGTTTAGCAACTACGTAAGAATTTATAAAGATTAGCACTACTCGGTGTATTCTCATAAATAGTACACCTTACGTATAGCAAAAATAAAAACTGCGGCAACTGCATTAGCAGATTGCTTTCTCAACGAGAATTCATGCTTATATAATTTTATTTTATTCATTATTTCATCTTTAATAAAAGAACGCTCGAATGAAACTTTTATTTAGAACAAAAAAGGGATTTTTTTGCAATATAATTAAAAAAGTCTCAGTAGAAATATCAATACTGTAATGGGAACTATGTTTTGATGCAGTCGACAAACTGTCTTAAAATTCATATGCACTTTAGTTACGATCTAAAGTACTATAGTATATTTCATATGATTAAATCACTTATCAATAGAGCGGTGATTTCCAATATAGTGACTTTTTCCGCGAGTCGTTTTACTCTTTCTCCGAACGCATTGAGTTGTACCTTTTTTGTCCCAACTCCGCGAGTCATGCTACTTTTCATCCGAGCGCAGCAAGTTGTGTTTTTTTTTTCGCCAGAACGCAGCAAGTTGTGCTTTTTTCGTCCAAGCGCATCAAGGTGTTCTTTTTTTCGTCAGCTGTGCTAGTCTTCGTCAGAGGTTTTAAATCGTGCTAATTTTCGTAAAGGAGGCGCGCACATAATCATATATGCTTATATAAGGTAAAATTCAATATATAATCAGATATAACTTTTTTTTACCCGAGGTCAAATTTAGATAAAAATGGTAGTCGTATTCTACGAATGAAAATATTCTATTTTGATATTTTGATATTATGCATTTCAAATTAAATATGCACATTCTTAGAAATGAAAATTAAATGATTTTGTTATTAAAACTGGAATTATAAAATTATAATATAATATTATAATAAATAGAAAAATAAATATTTTGAGATAAAATATTCAGAAAAGAAAGAATCAAATTTCCTATTAAGCATTCTTTATCTAAAGGGAAACATCATGATTATTTTTTTTATCTAGTGCACATCTATTTTCAGAGTGTTAGTTTTTTATAATAGAAAGTTAAATATTTGTGAGATTTCCTCATAAATATAAAATAGTATAAAATTATAAAACTAGTGATAACAATAAAATAAAGGGAGTTTATAAAAATAACTGAAAATTATCAAACTGTTTTTATCTTTGCAGGTATCAACAATGGACGAAGTAGAGAAACTTGAACACCTATCACTTGTTTCCAAAATATGTACAGAATTAGAGAATCATTTAGGGTTAAATGATAAAGATTTAGCTGAATTTATAATACACCTATCCGATCAGAATAAGACGTTTGAAAGTTTCAAAACTGTTTTGACGGAAAATGGAGCAGAATTTTCAGACTCTTTCATTGCAAATTTATTACGAATAATCCAGCACATGAAATCAAAATCATCAAGTTCAAGCAAGAACCTTATTGGTGACAAACAAACGGATCTAGCACATAAATTTCCAGGTTTAGCTATGCCAAATAAAACAGAATTAAATGAATTTGACGAGAGTAATGATGATAGTAAAATTGTTGACAAAATGATGTTACAGTTAAATGCTGGATTTTCAAACAAATTAGATGATGTATTAGATGAAAATAAAATAATAAATAATGATAAGATTAGTATAGAAGTTAAAAAAGGTATTGATGAAGATGATAGTACTGGGATATCAAATAAGTCCGAATTTCGTTCAAGAACAGATCAAGTTCATGATCAACATGAGTGTGAAAAGAGTGACAGAGATACAAATTTACGGAAAACATCTGATAGACGCAGAGATAATACAAAATATGAAGAAAAAAGTAAAAACATGGATCTAAAGGAAGATCGAAATCAAGAAAAAAGGGACTCCCAATATGGAAAGAGAAAAAAAGGTAGAGATAGTCGTTCCAGAAGTAGGGAAAGCCACAGGCATCAATTTAGAGATAATCGTTCCAGAAGTAGAGAAAGTCACCGAAGTAAACTTAGGGACAATCGTTCCAGAAGTAGGGAAAGTCGCCGAAGTAAGTTTAGAGATAATCGTTCCAGAAGTAGGGAAAGTCACCGTAGTAAATTTAGGGATAATCGTTCCAGAAGTAGGGAAAGTCACAGAACAAAATCTAGAAAACAAACAGACCGTAGGTCCAGATCAAGATCACGTCGAAGAACTACTCAATCTCGTAGCGACAAAAATCTGGTATCATTACCTTCTACCTCACATAAATCTGAATCAATTTCCCATCCAAGGTCGCGTTCAAATTCAGTAGAGGAAATGTCAACAGATCCAGAAATTGGAAAAGTATATCACGGAAAGGTAGCAAACATAGTTCCTTTTGGATGCTTTGTTCAGTTAGAAGGCTTGCGGAGTAGATGGGAAGGATTAGTTCATATTTCTCAGTTACGAAGAGAAGGAAGAGTTGCTTGTGCCAGTGATGTTGTTACACGTGGTCAAAAAGTAATGGTAAAAGTACTTAATGTAATAGGACACAAGGTATCTTTGAGTATGAAAGACGTGGATCAAGAAACAGGCTATGATCTGAACCCGAGCGAGGTATCTGTAAAAGTTGAGGAAGATGAAAATCAGTTGCGTAATCCGGATCGCCCAGCCTCATTGCTTGAATTGCAAAATAAAACTGAAGAAGATGAAATGTATTCCAAAAAAAGAGTTCAACGCTTGTCATCGCCAGAGAAGTGGGAAATCAAACAAATGATGGCTGCAGCGTGTATTGAACGCAGTGAATTACCTGAATTTGACACAGAAACTGGAATTTTACCTCGTGATGATGACGAAGAAGAAGATATAGAAATTGAATTGGTTGAAGAAGAACCTCCCTTTCTTCATGGTCATGGCAGAGCTCTTGGAGACTTAAGCCCGGTTAGAATCGTAAAAAATCCCGATGGCTCACTTGCTCAAGCTGCTATGATGCAAGGTGCATTAGCTAAAGAACGGCGTGAACAGAAAATGCTTCAAAGAGAACAAGAGGTAGATTCTATTCCAGCTGGGCTTGGCAAAAACTGGATTGATCCTCTTCCAGAAGCTGAAAGCCAGACATCATCAGCAAACATGAGAGGAATCGGTTTGCAAATGCAAGATTTGCCAGAGTGGAAAAAGCACGTTATCGGGGGCAAAAAAGGTTCTTTTGGAAAGAAAACTAATCTTAGTTTAGTAGAACAGCGTCAATCCCTTCCGATTTATAAATTGAGAGATGATCTCATAAAAGCTGTAACAGAAAATCAAATATTAATTGTTATTGGAGAAACTGGTTCTGGCAAAACCACTCAA
>JAPYZP010004559.1:0-10388 GCA_030522985.1 Torymus sinensis
CACACACACACACACACACACACACACACACACACACACACATACAGACACGAACATTTTTTTTCTCAAAAACGACGAATTTTTGTGCCAAAAGTCTTGAAACATGTTTTTAAACATTTTTTGTTTGAAAAATTTCTTTCACCATTACAAAGCTTCCTCTTTGAGGAAGCAATATATTTATACCATTATTATTTTTCTACAATAAACAATAACAATCTGGTTAATCCATCTCAACTTGGAGTTTAACAAGCGATTTCAAAAACGTAAAATTTAATTTGATTTTCGTAAATACATATGCAATATCATACTCTAATAAATATAAGTTCACTACATAGTATATAATCAATGTAATTGTTTAAAAAATTGTAAAGAATAATTTTCTAGAAAAAATATTTCATAAAGCCATTATTAATTTTCATTTTCAGGTAGATTTTTTCAATCAGGTGATTACAAACCAAGTAAAAAATTTAATTTCTACATCTATCCTTTATAAAATAAAAAATTGCTGGAAAAACAGATATAATTGAAGGGCTTACTGACAAAAGATCATTATCGTGCATTATCAAATGCGTATTCTAAATCAATATTACTATACCATTGTAAAGTATATAATTATACTCAATCCAATGAGGATTAATATCTCAATATTAGTGACTAATTATTCAATATCGAATCAGATTAATAACTATATACATAATTTATTAGTTAATCATACAGAACGCTGCCATTAAAGAACAGGTACTGAATAATATTCATAAAGATCAATCGTAACTAATGCACATGAGAAATAACCAACACGTATATATAATAAAGTAAACGAAAAGATCAAATTTATATTCGAGAGAACTTTAACGTTTGAAATAAATTTCTTAACAACTTATATTTTATCTCCTAAAATATTCTCCATATACAGTAGCTAAGCTGTTTAGGCGGCATTCTGAGACTAAAGGAATTCAGTGTTGGTATATTTGTAAAGAAGAACGAATAACTTATTCATAATGCCGGGGGTAACCAAGATGCCTTGCCATGAATCTTGAACCCTCGCCGCTGAACTCGATTGGCAAACATTGAAGCTCGTCCACGCTTTTAAGACGAGCCTACAATTACAACGGTTCGCCGTGTATTCACGTGTGTTACAATTCCAAATTCAATTCAATTATTCAACAGCCGCCTGGACATAAAACGGACGATGCAAGACATAGAATAAAGAGAAGATGAAAGTTTGTTCGGGGGGAGGATTGCAAAGAAATGAGAAATATGAGCAATACTACGGGAAATTTCAAACGATGATGCTTAAAAATATCTTTATTTCAATAGTAAATCATTTTGTTAGGGAGAATCGGACACACAGTTTAAAGAAAAAAAAATAAAACTATCGAACACGAGCTTCCATGCGCTTCTTTCAGAATGGAAATTGTTGATTCCTTCAAAAGCTAGGTAAGTTCAAAAGAGGATGTAAAATATACACACAATATTTTGCTAATAGAAAAGAGCGGTTTTTTCCATATTTCAAAATTTTTTTCTAAAATTAGCACGCAATATTTTTGGTGGCAAATGTTTGAATTATTGTATTTTTTTTTTGCACCTGGAAGACGAGACTGGAGTAACCATTTTTTGATACAATTTTCAAGGGCCGATTAAAGCAAAAAATGACTGATTCAGCTTATTGACAATATTGACTTTCCGATGATGTAATTATCTACACATTATCTAATTATTTTGTCTAATCCTAATTTAATCTTTTTCCAATATTTTTATCACTATCTTATCTGTATCTTATTATTAAAACGATCATAAGCTGTCAAATAAATGTCAGTTTTCCCGAAAAAATCTACATTATTTAAGTGCCCGTTACAGAACTTTTGTTTACACTATATGCCAACTTTTTTATTCGCTGATCAGAAGGCAATTACTTTTGTCCCGTTTCAATCACGAGAAACGCGAAAATTGTGCCTTCTTTACCAAAAATACTTTATTTATGCATTCTTAAGAAGAGACAATTGTGAGAAAAAATAAAAATGTTTGTAATAAACAATTCACATAGTCAAAATGGTTAAAAATACGATCCATTTAATAGATTAAAATGAAGAAAAATTTTTATTCATTAATGTTTTGCTTAGGTGTGCCGTCTTTCCTGGGCTTCCCCTACACTATTTGGTCAGTCAAATTTACTACTAAATCAGTTGAATTTGCACATGCGCAGTGTGTGAATTTGTTGGCACGGTGAGCTGCTACACGCTACATCACGCCAGCCGCCGTCCCACGTGAAGCGGTTCACACTTCCTTCAGGATCCAATAACCTATGCAAACAGTTAACTGTGCTGTCATGTATTTCACAATCACAAATTAAATTAATTACTTCCAAACTAAGATTATAATGATTTTCTACTTAAAGCCTACCAATCTTTAAATAATATTAAAACTTAGACTAAAAATGTTTAATCATGAGCAGAAAGAAAGATAGTTTTTAGAAGATACTAGCCCTCTAAGTTCAAGCGCGCTACGCGCGCAGAAGGACTGTGGACTTTTGACCCTTTAATCAGCCAATGAATCGAACACAGTCAAAGAAAGTTTAAATCCTGAAAAAATACAAAAGTGAATTAGGTAAAAAGAAAATGGTAATAATTTTCTATTCAAAAGGAACTTTTCTAATCTATGAGTATTGTAATTGCGGTTATTTTAAAACTACCTGGGGGTATATTTATTCCTATGACGTTCGATACACAGCTAAGAAATACAAAATCAATTATTGAAAATAGTTAAAATTTCATTTTTTGCAAAAACTTAAAAGAAATATTTTTAGAGACTTATATCTTACATTAAAAAATCTCTATACCATAAGAAATTGTAACAAAAAAGTTTTTTAGACTCTTCAAAATTAGAATCATATCCCTGAAATTTTAAGTTAATCCCATGACAATTGCGCTAAAAAATATGCAGAGCGTGACAATTCATTAAAAATGGCTTTGGCACTTATCGGTTGTAAAAATAATTAATTTAAATAGAAATGAGTTAGGCTTAGAATGAGTTAAATTACAATACGTATTAATAGAACAAGTTCTTTTTCAATTGAAAGTTATTAGTATGTTATTTTCCCTGATTAACATTTATATATATTTTCAGAAATGAAAACTGGATAGCCCCCTTAACACAGTAATAACAATCAGAAGACTTTTCACTAATTTAATCCAGTGCAAGCTTTCTTTCACTTATTGAAAAAGTGATAACTCACTATTTTATAGTGGTATTTTTATAATTATTTGAATTTATGAATATTCATGAATGAAGGGCATATCTTCACTAATCAATAGTTAGAGAGATGGTATGCACCACCCATCCAAATACGAACGTGCACCAAACGCTGCTGAACTTCGATGATCGGATGAGATGTAGTTCCGCTACCTCATATACCGAGTAACAGATCTATGTAGAATACAGAACATTCTACAATTAAATAAAAAATAATAATAATAATAATAATAATATAATAAACATGCGCGTAAAGAAATGCCTGCCTTATCTATGAAATCAAGATTCAAGTCATAAATACACTTAAACACACTTAAAATACCTCAAAACCGTAAAAATTGTTCGCAAAAGCTCCGAAGGAACCACTTACGAAGCTGATCTAGCTTGCTCCCTCACTCCTGAACCACCCAGAGCGAGTGCGAAATCCTCTGAGAGACCGTCTTGCCCTGCGAAAATCGTGGGTAACGTCGGCACTGTAGGACTCTCTCTCTCTCTCTCTCTCTCTCTCTCTCTCTCTTTCTCTCTCTCTCTCTCTCGGTTTTCCTCTTTCTTTCTCTGTTTCCCTCTGTCTTTCTCTCTCTTATCGAAGCGTGCGCGCGTCGGGAAGGCGGAGCGACGTCGCGCGTCGCCGTCGTATCGCGCCCACCGCCCCCGCGACGAGAGTGGGGCGTTCGGCGCGCAGCAGTTTCCGACGGGACGTCGCTCGCGACGCCACGCGACGAGCGCGCGTTACGTATATACACAATACAACGGCAACGAAAACCACGACGACGACGGCTGGAACGTATATTGCACTACACGTGACCGACGTTGGCTAAATTTTCAGCAGGAAGTCATTGACACGTTTTTTCAATCAACTAAGAGACAGTGCTGATAGTGACTGCAATTATTTTAAGTATTAATACTCGTTATGGAATTAAATTGTAAAACAAAAGTTTTATGGAACTACAGTGATAATTTCAAAAGTGGCACCGGAAATTTGTTTTTCGTGAATTTTTCATACGAGGACATTCGGAAGTGACATTACCATCACATGTAAAATCGTGAAGCTACAGGGTCCGATGTATCCTCTGGAGATCTTAAAAAGACTGTGAACCAAAATGTTAAGTTCTGATGAAGAAACCTTACGGCAAGGAAAAGTGTTCCGATTACTGGTACCAGTTCAGTTTACATCGAGATGCGATGTTACGTTTTAAAAATTAAAATCTATTCTGTTGATTTAATGAAGAATTTAAAAGTATAGGTTTGGTTTTAATTCCCTGCAATTTTCATAGTGAACGAATGACTTTTTAGCGTTCGATTTAATTAAGATAGGTGATAGTGTGCTGTAGAAAGTACAAAAAGGAAATTGTGATATCGAGCGGACAAAGAAAGAAGATTCATCGCCGTGGACCAAGCGCATCACATTTCGGAGAATTGCGTGATAGAGTCTTGATGAGGTTAGTTTTTTGCGAAAATAAAAAAGTGTATAGCGTGAAAACGATGATTAATAATGACTGATAAGAATTTGATTGAACGCAACAAATAGGCGTGAAAATCGCTTAATCGCTTCAGCGATATTAAAAATGAATGCCTGCGTTATTTTTCTCATCTGCAGTGTACAAGAGGTACTCGGCTAAAGCTCCCGCGGCCAATTTGGGCTTTAAATAATCAAACGAATCGAATTGGTACGCACGAATAAACCCTTAAAATTGCGCTATCTTTTAATTGAATTTCACGGAAAAACTCCCTTAACAAGTTGCGGAATGTGCCCATATATATGCAATTTCGTATCCCTCTCCCCTTCACTTGTTTTCTCTCTTTTTGGAACATAAGCGCGCGCGAAAATCAAACTTTTCGCGCGTTCGCAAACTACTGCATGTAAAAAGCGGCGTGGGTCAAAGAGAAACAGAGAGAAGAAGGGGTAGAAGTGGAAGAGAGAAAAAATAGAGAAAGGAAATATCAGGCACTGACCGCGTAATTGTAATCATGACATAGGTTTGCCAACAATGAAAGTTTTGCTGGCGAAACGCGCGTCGGCAAAAGTTTTCGTAACTAGATAACATCGTCGAAAGCTCCGTAGTGAGCGAAAGAGAGGAGGAAAGGAAAAAGTGAGAGAAAAAGAGAGAAAGAGAAGGAAAAAGGAGAAAGAAGAAAGATGAGAATATCTTTTGAGCTGCCCGTTTCCCTCTTTTTTCTTTCATCTTGCTCTTTTTTTCCAGGGTTTCTCCTGTAATTGAAATAATTCTAAAGAATTTTTTAATCAGTCTTATTGGTAAACTGCAATATACTGCAATTAGAATCTTCAGTTGAGATTCGTAGTAACAAATTCCAAATTATTGTAAGAAGTATTAAATTATTAACATGAGGTTCTAGTAAGAGTGTCACATGAAACCAGTAAAAGACGATTTTCTTTGACAGGTTTCTTTTTATGCAGTCATATAATATCATATTCAAAATAATCATCAAAAATACTTTTTTGAGTATGTGTTAACATTTAAAAAAAATTATTTAAAATTAAGGTGGCTTCGCCGACTTAGGCCTTATGACAAATTCATACAAACTTTTGCAGTATGAATGAACATTTACTGTGCTTTCAGTTAAAAAATAATAGGGGTCAAAGATTAAAGTAACCAGGAATAAATATTTGGAAATTAATTTTCTTAACATAGAGTCTTATAATAGCACTTATGTTATTGACATGATCAATAACAAATAATTTTTAATGCAAATGACAGATCCTTCTAAAAAATAAGTAAGTTATAAAGTTCAATGTGTAGAACGTTGACCTATAAACAAATATCATATCAACGACAAAACAAGGGAGATAATTGCTCTAAGCCTTCATTTTCCCGTCAAATATCATATAAATGCGTTGATCAACGTTTCCAAATAATTTTTTCCGAATATTTTTACATTGCAACCACAAATAATTCTTTTTACTGTTAAGAAAACAAAAATGTATGTCTTTTTAATAAAAGGGTTTTCATTATTAACCATAAAAAATAAAAGCCCCCTTGCAGGGGCCCGTCCAGATATGGCTCGCCGCGATGAAGCCACCTTAAGTACAAATTATTTTTAAATATCGAAACAATTGTACGTTTGATCAATTCTATGGAAAGTCCTACGAGATCACTGTTTTTGAGGTTTCTAGATCATTCTAAGTATAAAAAAAAATTGGGAGCATAGTCAAACAGTAATAAGCTTTTTCCCGATCGTAACCTTATTTTTCAAAAAAGTTGAAAACGGTCCCAGCATTGAAAAATAAAAAAAAATCCGCTCCTTTCCAAAGCTTGCAATCCATTCAATCATATTCACGATTTTTTTATTCTGGGTGGCTTAGAGAACCGGAAAAACTCGTCTAGTCGGTGTATCCCGAAACAAATTTTTATTAATTTTTGGTATTTAGCTGTTTAAGATTTTCCGCAGAATTACTCATTTACAAAATTTAAAAAAAAAGTCTAAAAATCATTGGAAGCTCTATTTACAGAGTTTTAAATATCATTACACGAGAAAGCCCACACAATATAATAAAAGTATATATTATTTCACATTCCTCTATTGTATAACATAAAAACGTCAATTGTCTTCAATTAAGTTTATCTCGTTACCTAATGAAGATTAATGGAATGCTGATATTAAAATATAGGAAAACCGATTCTAAGTAAATGAGAATCTTACTGGTTTAATAGAAAATCTTCGTAATAAATTATCATTTCAATTATATTTTAATTTAAAAAAAAATTTTTCTTTATATTTGAGTTAGAATAACCACAACTCACAGATCAAGGTGGATGCAATATGTATAAACTTTAAAAACATCCCAAAATTTGTTATATTTTTCTAATAAAGTAAGATAAAAAACACGTTTTGATTCGTTTAAATTGATACAAATAAACAGATAATTTTAAATCTCATTTATTTCCCTGACATTGTTTCAAGGTATGATAGTATATATTGTGTACCTAAGACGTAAAGTGGGCCCTGTGAGTAGAAAGGTCCACTAGCCCTAGATGCACACTATAGTTTTTGTAAGTCATGTATTGATTTTCGGAGTTTTTGAGCCTCTAAAGAACCGCTAAATTGATCTTCGCTTTATACGACAACGAAATTCTTGTAGGAATAGAAATATGAACTATTTGTTTCTTCTAATTATTGTTTTGAATTTATAATTCATTAATAGAAAACGTCCTTTACTTATAATATTCATATTATGAATCATCAATTAAAGGCCAAGAACCATGAGTGATAGTGACAATAATGTATAAAATCAGTGTACTGTGTACAAAAGTTGTTAAAAATAATCATAAATCTGTCAAAAATTTGTGAGAATGTGAAGATGTTCATTTTCCAATAAAAAAAAGCTGTGAAAAACATGCATGTACAAACTTTATGCAGTTTTAGAGCAGCGGGCGCAAAAGTATCTACAAAAAGATACTTTTCGCACGCTGAGCAAAGATATATTTTTTGTCCCGTCTGACAAAAAAAAAGGTCACTTTACGACCTCTTTTTAGGCGGAAAAACAGCAAAAATTGTGCATGTGTTACAAAAAAAATACCTAAACTACCTCAGCATTTTTCTGTAAACATATAAATGAACGTTATAATACATATTTTATAAGATCTTCTATAAAAAAAATTTAGAACACCAAAAGTGATATTAAATTTACAAAAAATTGAGTTTTATGAAATATGTCTTAATTGAATTAGAGACCAATTATTTTGTAACTTGAAGTCTGACGTTAAAAAGATTTTTATATGCTACTGGATATGTGTATAGACGAATTTTTATAGGTATTGGTAAAAAAAATTTTTGATACAGTGTACGTAAAATACGATTTTACACATTCTGTAGATTTAAAAAATTGCTTTATCGCCACACGGCGCGCAGGGCGTACAGTATACGCACTTTACGACAATTTACATGCGATCTGGGACATTCTTTACTTTTACTCCCTAGGTGCATAATCTACTATTACGCCCCCTGTATCGAAAAATATCGTTCGATACACGTGCGAAAAGTGATTCTACACTTGTGTGATTGACAAACCACACACTCATGCTAGAATCAACACTTTACAGTATATTATTGCTTTACTATATTATTGCTTTACAGTTGTAGACAAAACCCCTTAACCATAAGTTACCTAAATCAGTCACCCAAAAGAGATTTCTTGTTTTTCCTAGACACATTTGAGGAATATTAATAAACATATCTTAAACTGTAGTCAATCTTTTACAAAAAAAACTTTTTATTTACATATTTTTTAATACTATTAACAAAAATATAATATATGGTTCATGTACAATAATCCAAAACTTATTTTTATAATTACAGTGTAAGTCTCTCTTTACCTTAGTTTTTATCATAATAATTATTCATTTTATTCCTTTAATGAAATCTGTCTAGAAATAATTAAATCAATTTTCTAGTTCAGTGAAGAAATGATAAAGATTAAGTTCATTGTCTTTGGACATTATGAGAAACGTGATAATTTTAAAAATCTTTTCAAATTCAATGCCTCAAACGTCTTTGCTCTCTTGCATCCAATATCACCAAGTTCTACGGTAGCGTCTTCTTGTAAATCGGTTTCGACCTTTCGACGGCGCTGCTTCTTTTAATCTTGCTGACGTTTATTAGTTTACGCGTCGGGGTATCGGATTTTACCGTGGAAGGTGCAGTTAAAATATTTACCGACAACATCAGACCCAACGCACGCGGACGAAGATTCATGGTGCGAGATTGTTTATTCAGACGGGTCTCAGTGATACCTCGGGAATAGTGACAAGCTGTAAGCGATTGAAGTAGCGATCTCATTGATCGACTGAGAATATTTGGTGAGAAAGAAGTTTTGAAAAACTCTTGAAAATGATCAAATTTGTAATTCCAATTACGATTGTATAAGTTGGTAGAAATTCACATAACTTTTAGAATAATAAATAGCTCATCAAGATATCGATTATTTTTCTGCCGTAAGAGAAATACTTGTTTCAATGTATTTTTCACATTTAATATTATAAAAGCTGAAACAATTTCTGGGTAGCATATCTAAATAACTCTGACGATTATATGATGTATAGTATGAGAACATTAATTTTCTTTTATGAAAAATGATATCGGTTAAAAAGGTTACATTTATATCGAGAAACTAGTCATGTTTTATTGACATTTAGTAAATTATCCTTTATTTTACAGAATGAGTTTTCACCAGAATTGTAAAGGTATTGAAATGTAGAAAGTATCAGATATTCATTTTAACCAAACTAAATTTATGCACAATCTGATAAGTTGAAAAACATAACATGTAAATTCAATCATGAAATAAATATGCAGTAACGCAAAAATAGATTAAAGTATCACGGACGATCAATTGAAAAAACGTACCTACCTATTAATTACTGTTAGACATCAGATATGCAGTCACAGAGTTTAGAATATTCAAGCCTCCATTACTTGTTATCAAATAAAAATCAAAATGGAATATTAAATCCCTGTTAATTACATTAGCGAGGACTCCTTTTTGGAAGAGTCAATGATTTAAACTTCCTTCACACAATTATTTTTCCGTTTCTACTTTTTTATTTTTATTTTAATTGTTTTATCAGTATTTCAAAATTCTGATAGAATAAATTAAAATGAAAAAAAACCGCTGAGAATGAATTGGCCCGTGGCTTCCTCAAAATTAATTTGCCGATTCCTTTAATCAATTTTTAATAACAAAATTTATAATTTCTGCAACAATTTATGACATAATTATAATTAAATTAATTTATGAATATTAAAAGGTATTAAATTTAAATTATGTAAAAAATATGAATTAAATAATAGGTATGATTTTTTTTAAATTATGTGTGAAAAATAAATAAAATAATTGATTGTAATATTATCGTCGTTGTATGATTTAGAGAATCACTTCGGTTTGGTTTGCGACGCATCTTATGTCCGCCACCAGAGAAGTAGTAATAACGCTTACCAGCACAAGTCAGAGTTGCACGACTGATGGTTA
Organism: Torymus sinensis; assembly: GCA_030522985.1. Lineage (NCBI taxonomy): Eukaryota > Metazoa > Arthropoda > Insecta > Hymenoptera > Torymidae > Torymus > Torymus sinensis. The sequence goes on from JAPYZP010004559.1 coordinate 10,235, forward strand.
TATGGTAGATGTGGCTGGGCCATTCACTGCTAACAAGAACGATGCTCACATTTTAGAGTAGGGTAGACGTACCGGTTTTGGCCACTGCTCTATTTTCGGCCACATATCTATGTTCTTAAATGGATTTTTAGGTGACCAGAACCGGTGAAAAAAG
>JAPYZP010004560.1:0-19084 GCA_030522985.1 Torymus sinensis
ATGATTGGCGTGTATCTGTGTTACGTAAGCATGAGCGGTGTATTTGTAATTTTCCTTCTGATGTTTTTCTTGATCCGGGTTTTCAGAGAGAGAGAGAGAGAGAGAGAGAGAGAGAACATGTTACGTTTCGGTGGATTACGCGTCTGCAGCTTATCAGCTCTATACCGAATTCCTAAAAATTCGTGTTTTCATAGATAGTAAAACTATCGCCACTAAATCAGGTGTTACTGAATTTCTGTCAGAGATAAAATTCCAATACTATTTTCAAAACTGTACACCTGCTATCCGATTGCTATCCGCTAGTTCGCAGGAAATTACCGTTGCGGTTTTTAAATGGCGTGTGAACTAATAAGCTGTAAAAGAAGGAATGATTGTGTTCTAAGTACAATAATTACTGGAATCGACAGTGTATTGAAGATTGATGTCGACGGTAAATTATAGCAATTTTACGCATATCAAAATCACACGATCGTTGTTTCATAACAATGTACTGATAAAGATATTACAGAAAGATTTCCAACCGTTAGAATGCTACAAAACTTGGAAAGAATATTTATTATCGCTATACGATAATCTCAACTCATTGATGCACGAAATTCTCGATTTGTTACGTTAGCTCAATGCAAGGCTTAATGCAGCGTTATGAAACAAAGAATATACCTTCTGTTAATGATACTGAATTCAAAATCTCATTGCTATTTGCCTTCAATTGCAAGTAAAAATATTCAACGTGAATATCAACTGCATACATAAAGGAAACGATCGAACTCTTACTATATACAATAACGGAATTTCTAGTAGAAATGCTTCGAAGAATTCCGCATCAATCATTTAAATTTAAAATCCTATTTCGTAACATCCACTACACGCGTTATGAATAAGCTCACCCGAGCTCGTACTGCTACTACTACCGTTGTATAACAGATGTAATCATTCTTTTTTTTTATCTTCCTCCAGTTTAAAAACATCTGTCCATCTCCAAACCCCAAAACCCATCCTGATACCCTTATCACGCATAAAAAAAAAGACACACACAACTGCACTGACAAAGGCACGTCGGATCGCGACGCGCGAATTGCGCAATCGGCCTTGCGCTCTCTCGCGCGCGTGCGCGCACAAATATGCTACCGCGGCACGTGCTGCGCGCTTTCCAGTGCATTTTTCCGAGAGGCAGAGAGAGAGAGGGGAACAGCCCTGAGCGGCCCAAGGACGGTTTGCGCTCGTAGCGCTGTCTTTTCCTCTACGTCCACGTCAGTCAGCTGACGTATGCGCGTGAATAGAGAAGGAGGAGAAGAAGAAACCGTACGTTATTTTTGGAGTGGGTGAGTGATGCGATTGCTGATGGTTGCCGACGCTTAGTTTTGGAATTGTTGCAGTTGTGGACTTGCTAGTGAGAGACTTTTGAGGAATGTTGATGCGAATGCTGAGTATTGGCACGGTTTATTTAATTTTAACGAGGAATTGAAGCTGATGAATTTTTCGCTGCACATGTATTTCAAAAATAATTCTATTCATTTATAATTTTGTTTTACTAGTTCATCGGATTCCTTAAAAAAATACTCTTTAATTACCATACTGACCACTCTAACAGAATTTCGATTGATTTCCACACCACCTCCATCAATCGAAACACTCGGCCCTACCGCGACAGCCCTAAATTCACGTACTTTAACAAAAAATCTCTCTTCTCAATAACCCAAAACGAAACCAAAACACCATACTCCTCGAATTTGTAATCATTTGCATTGAATGCAGACCTCCCGAATTCCCCCCTCAAAACATTCAACTCTCGTTCCACCGGAAGAGTCACGCGACAATGCCATGCGGAGTAAAAAAAAAGGGGGAGCGTCGAGACGACGCGCGCGAGCGAGAAAGAGAGAGAGCGAGAGAGAGAGAGAGAGAGAGAGAGAGAGAGAGAGAGAGAGAGAGAGAGAGAGAGAGAGAGAGAGAGAGAGAGAGAGAGAGACTTCATTCAGCCGGACGCGACGAGCCCCCATTGAGTCGTTCATTCACTCGAGCGAGCGAGAGAAGCGCAGTTGTCTTTTGACAAACTAATAAAGCCGGGAACGAGGAAAAGTGTACAGTCGCGCTGCTCTGCTGGCCTACTTGCTTTGTGCTCGCTGGCGATTGGCGATGAGGAATAATATTTAGACGGCGTACAGACTAAGCTGGTGTTTTGTGGGATTGATGGGTTTTTAAGTGTCTGGGAGTCAGACTGTGTATAGAAGGATAGCTTTCTTTTTTACGATTTTTGAGAAAGGTTTTTTTGGATTGCTTACTTTTTAATATGTTGTTCAACATTATATATTTTTTTTATTTAAAACAAATGTATAATAATAGAAACATACAAGTATCGTAAGACACGCATACCCAGCTAATCCTGCTAAAGTATATACATTCTTCTACGTATTTATCCAGTTAATATTGCTGTAAACTTCAGTGGCCACATCAATAGAAAAAAAGAAACTAAACATTTTGTTCCAAGTTTCAAGTGAATCATTAGTCTCATGAACATTCTCCTATACAAACAGCATAAACGAAATATTTCTATACGAATACTAAATTCGTAAACTCGAAAACTACCTCGAAATTTCCCTATACCACAAGCCATGATCCCCCTCGAAACCTCCAAACCGAAACCTCCTACACATTGCCATAACCTACACCAACGACTCTCTCCCTCCCTCTCTCGCCCCCCTCCACCCACTCGACCCACGTCGCGTGCCAATCGCACGCTTACTTCCCCTCCACCACTCACCCGCGCATATCGACGGCAGCCGTCGCTGTATTTATAGACGACACGATGCGCGCAGGGCGGCGGTGGCGGCGGCGGCGCATTATCGCGCGGGGGCTAGATAATGCCGTAATCTCTGGCCTCGAGCGAGCGAGAGCCTCTCGAGCCGTTACGCGAGCACCGGGTTTAACGACACGGGCTTCCGGTTTATACGCGGCTGATGGGATGGCTGCAAGCGGGGAGGATTGAGGAATATGGAAGTGCGGGTTCAAGATGAATGGTGGGCAATGGGGTTGAGAAGGGAGACACGAGGGTGGGATTAGAATGGAGGTTTTTTTGAAGAGGTGAGGCGCGAGGACAAGAATCAATCTTATTGTCGCGTGTGGAAGATTAGGCTGGGATGATTAATGTGGTCAAGGTGAATTATGGTGGGACTGGATTTTTCGTGCCATGAATATAGTTTTTCGTTATTTTATGAAAAATGAGGTACTTTGCATAAATTTTTAATAAAACTAAAATTACATTTAATTAAATTGACCTGGCTCTGTTGGTTTAATCCAGCCGCGTAACGTCACGCTTAATAAAAATTAATTCAGAACAGAATCATAGTATGGGTCGGAGGATTAAGATTAGTAATCGCGAATGAATCACGCGGTACCGGAAGAAGAGTTAACTGACCGATGGATTTCCAGCTCGTCACTTCGGATTTCCAAGTACACACACTCGAGCCCGATGATTGTGCACATGCGTGTGCGCGCGCGTAGTTTTACAATGAAATCGCGCCCGTAAGCCCATGATGCGTCGTACGTATCCGTTTTAAATGGAATTTTAATTGAAATTTCGCGCACAGACACATTCCGATCCCTGTTTCGGTACTTTCGAGGCCATTGAGTCAGTGTTGAATTTGGCGTGGCGCCAATTGCGAGGCGAATGAAGAAAAATAAAACGGGCGCAGTGCGATGATTAATACATATAGTATAATTTGAATTTTTACCCTTTTAATTCTCCCCGGGAAAGTTTTACGGTAAAACAAGTCCGAAGTATTGTAGCGCGTGTAACTGCACATTCTGTATTGGAACCACGCTCTATTCACTGTTATAATAAACTTGTTATTTTTGTAAAAATGCTTCCACGGCGATAAATATTTATGCAGGCAGCAACAAGATAAGAAATTTATTATACTTATAAATTTTCTGGCTAATTTTATAGTTCGAATAACAAATGTTATTTTTCAGAGTACTTTTGTATAATGTTCAAGGATTGTCGACAGCTTAACATTTTTCAAAGAACTTATCGATCGGTTATCAAGTCAGAAGGTATACCGTTTTACAATGCCATTGTACAAACAAAGAAAAATTATAAGTTTCATTGAAATAAATGTACGCGTCACCTTTTGACGCATTTTCCTTTAAACACACCCGGGAAATTTACATGAAAACATATTTTTTTCGTTCACAATAAGTGATAGGCAAACTCGCAAATAAATAGTAAATAGAAAAAAAAATCGTAAGATAAATAATTTTAGTGACGTACGTACTCGAGAACAATGTAAAAGAATAAGATTTTCTATTTACATTGGCTGCTAGCGAAAAAGATATGTAAAAATGTATACACACTTGTAAAAATAATGCGTGATAAAGCTGTAGATTATCGCCAAGTAATTTTAATTGAAACAATCATTATTTACACGAGAAAGGAATACAGATAACGGAAAAAGCAAACATCAGGATAAACGGTACAAGTTTATACAAAAAATGACGCTGATTCAACTTTAATTAATATTGAATCGGATTTTAAACATCTAGTGCGAGTACACAGTGTAAAACAGGAGTCAACGTACCAATTATCCAGTTATTTATTTATTTATTAATTAAAATTTACGATGTTTGTATGACATATTGATACATCCATTTTGTTTGTAAAAACAACTTTCCAGTATAACCACGTGAAAAAATATAAAAAATTGGATATAATAAACAGCATTATTATGTACCATTTAAATCGAAAATTTATTCATACAAGTATTTATCAAACTCACGTGCTTGATTTGAAAAGAAACTTTTGATATGAATCTATAGTGGCAATATCTTGCATTGTCACATCATCCGTTATATTGAGATAAGAAATGATCTTATCTATTGTTCTAAGACGTTTTTCATAATTTATGTAAGTATAATGACGAACGTAAAAATAGCTTGTTATCCATAAAAGGCAACTAGAGGGTAAACATAAAACTGACAGTAAAAATAAAAACAATTAAGATCTCATAACTCTTAACCTGAAACCACTCAAATCCTCAATACTCTGACATATTACACATTTAGGAGAAGAAAGCACACACACTTACGCCTAGAATTTACCATTGCAAACGAACACCTGAAAATGAATATTAACATCTAAACACAGGACGCACGTACACACACACTTAATCGACAGTACGTACACCTCGGAGAGGTTCATTTGAATAGGATCGATTGCATACTAACAAGGAGGCTCGGGCGCACGCGTACACGTGGGAAGGAGTTTGAGGAAGTGTAAACTTTGAAATTCAAATTCCCATCGACCCGCAGTCGCTCGCGGTCTATCTTCGAAAGTTCTGCCGGCGGACGGGCTCTTCCGAGGCGCGCGCAATATAGAGAACGAAGCCGTCATAAATTTTCGGCAAGTTCGCCGGCAGTCGAGTCGCTGCGATACTCCTTTTTTGGTATAGTCTCGCGCGAGAGATGTTCCGGATAGTTTTATTGAATTATGGAGTGGATTTGCTCCCGCATATTTCATGCAATCTTTAGAATATTATACATTTTCTGTACTTAAAAGTGTGTTGAGCTTAAAAGAAAATACATAAATTACAATTTTACTCCTTGTTTAATAGAACTGACCGATATTTTTCCCAGTGCGAGTTATGCGCGCATGCGACTTGTTGCATAAAAACAGTATCAAATATATGTATACTAAAAAACAAATTTCATCGAATGATTTATCGGCGTATGCATTCATTCATTCATTCAGTCGCGTGTCGAAACGCGAGCCCCTTAATACACTTAGCGACAGGAAGTTTTGCAACTGTCTACCCATGTTTGACATAAACTTTTCTCTCGCCTCTGACATTGACTCATAACTTCATCATCGCGAGGATTTACGTAACGAAAAAGGCATTCGAGCCTCGGTAATCTTATTTAGTCACTGACTCAGTCATTATCGGATATCCGCTGTCCCACTAAGCCCAAAAATTCATGAAAGCCGATAAACATTTACTCACCAGCCAATTCAACCTAATAAATTCTGATTTCTAGCTACAAGTGAGGTATTGGTTTGAAACACGATCGAACGTTCACGCGAACTTTAACTCGATAACCGTCCCTCCGATGCACTTCCAACTCTCCATATCCTCTCTCCAATCGACACACACAAGCGCACACACACACACAAGCTCATTCTCAGTACTAGCAGCAGCAGCCGTTCTCTCACTCGTGCATTCTATCCGGCGCGGCGGAAAACATCGGAAAAAGGCCAGACACGCGGAGAGGCTCGTTGCGCAACGCGCTTGCACTCGTGTACGCCCGCGCATATCTCTCTAACCGATAAGCGAAAGCTGCACAGAGAGAGTCTCTCTCGGGGGTGCCGCCAGGAAGACAAACGATTTCCTCGTGACCTACATTGAGCGTAGAGAGAGAGAGAGGAGGGGAGAGAGATACTTGGTCTTGCTCCGTCTATCTGGAAATCTGACTAACTAAATAAGCACCTCGGCGCAGCTATCTGTTTAGGTGTGGTAGTGGTAAACGGGGTTCTTGCGAAACTCGTAGTGTGCGGAGTGCTGTGGTTATTTTTCTGGTTGTGGCAGTTTTCTGGACGGATATTGAATTTTCTGGCTGCAGAGCTGGTGGGTTGCTGGGGAACGAATGAATTTTGAGGTTATGGTCGTTAAAGTGCTTTACTTCTATATTTATGTTTAAGAATTCACAACGTGATGGATGTACAAAACTTGTCTAAAGTGTAAAAGAAAGCAAACATATTGTTAATTGAACAAACTCGTTTGTCTTTGGAGTCATCCTCTATCATGAATTACACTCTCGCACAATATAACGCTTATGAAACTCTGAATAAGATATCGCCACTGTTGAATGAGTAATAAATCTCGAAGACGCGATTAAAAAAGCAACTCAATATTATTTATATATATAACCCCAATGCCGACAGGTTCTGCAAAGATACTTTCGCATTGTTGGTAAACACTGGTATCTAATCTTTCGGCCAATTTCTTTCACTACACACTCCTTGTTTATTCATAATTGCGACTTTGCCGTGCGGTTGTTGCCAAACCGCTGACCCGAATAGATAAACATTAAAAAAAAGAACCACCAGCATTATTATCCTCGCAATAAATTAGTTCCCATAAGCCCGTACCACGACGCGTATTCAAAATATCCCGGCTCTCCATTCAGAACTCCCAATTCCGCAGTTCCGATGCTAAAACACGAGCGCGCGTCGCTGATAATAAAAGAAATCCCGGCGCGCCCTGCAACAATGGGAACAACACCGAGTCAAAACAATGCGCGGCAGTAATTACAGCACGGCCGAATGAAATGCACACGCGCGGGCCGATTATTAAAATTTCATTGTCGCGAACCGCCCCTCGTTATTATCATTTATTAAAATCGTCCCGAACGCGCGCTTGCTAAACGTCGTTGCGGCTAGCGCGAAAATGATATTACTTAACGCGCGTACACGCGGGGCATAAATTAGCATAACTCCCGCCTAATTTACGAGGCGATTCCCGCGAGTCCCACGGACTAAGCCCCGTGTCTGTGCCCTCGTTCACTTTCTCCCACTTGCCGCGCACGACGACTATCGCGGATTCGCCGTTGCCTGAATGTTTATATATCGAGCTGCGTGTGGAAAATGGGGGAAAAGCGAAAATTCATCGCCTGCTTTCGCATGTTTTTTTTTGTGTTTTCGTTGCAAAACTTTACTTCGTTCCATTTGTAAAGTTTGAGTTAACTTTCGAATCGGTTGGTGTAATTTCTCGGAATCTTTTTTAGGCTCTATATAATATCTTTATACAGCCATGTAAGAACCAACTTTTTGTTACGTTATAACACTTTGAATTCTACTTTTTAGCGAATTTTTATGCGCCGTGGCAGTAAAGAGACCTCTCACCGCAATACTTCCAACTTCCAACAGATCTCCGTGCTGGTAGCGAAGCTATAACACTTTATTAGTTATGACTGCAATGTTGTATACCATAAGAATATTCTCATCTATAACTATGGAGCTCTGATGGACTACTTGTACAGTTTGAAATTCAACGGTGAGTCATATTTTTCTTCTGTAACGATGAATTATAGCATTTCTCGATTACACGCAGAGTTGATGAATTGGTAGTGACGAAACCAATGTCCAGAAAATTTCTACCAGCAGCAGATGGAGAATTCGTTGCTCTTGGTCTACAAATTATGATTCTAATATCTCAAAGAAGTTTGTACCACACTGTACTTAATTAGTAAATGTCGAAGAACAAAAATGTTTCCTTATGCGTACTTCAATGATACCCGAATCCACGTCATTTCACAGAAACAATTTACAAGATAGTACACAAATGCCAAGTAAAAACAAAGTTGTACATTTTCCGCAAGCAATAAATACCCACCCATCGTCTAAACTTCATCCACGCGAGCATCAAATTACGCAAAGAACTCTCTTTATACGTATCAGCACCAATAAATTAGCCTAACTCGAAGATGCATCGTCAATAAAAAGAACGCTGCATCGACGACGACACGCTCTCTTATCCACTCGCGACGTTATCTCACCCCCACCACCATTACTCGCAGTGAAAGTGGAATGACCCGCGAGCGCATACGTCCTCTTATGTACATCCTCTCTTTCTCTCTTCTACAACCCACGAGTGTGTATATACATCGAAACTGCGATTGATTGATTCATAGCTCGATTTTACAGCCGCGTGTCTTCGATACATGCGCGGCAGCAGCGTTCGATATTTCGAGGCTAGGTTTTTTCGAAGACTCCATCGCCGGCAGTTCGTGGAAGTCGAAGAGTGATTTACGGAGGTTTTTACGGGATAGAGATGGTTGCTGCTGCTGCGTGCTTCTGGACGACAGTTTTGTTTGTGGCGCGACGGTTTTCTTTTCTGTCTGCGAGGCAAGATTGTTTCTAATTGCGGAGAAAAATTGCCTTGTAAATGGGATGTTGTGACAAACGTATAGGTTTTCGAGCCGAGCTGAAAAGAGTTTCTCGCTTTGTAATTCGCTGAGCGCTGAGTGCGTTTATGGCTCTTGAAATAATATGTGTTTTATATATATATACAAGATATATATATATTATATAGAAAATAATTTTTGTAAAGCGTCATCACCGAACAGACAGACACACACATATCCTATTTTAGTCATCCTTGAGTTCTACATCGTTCAGGTTTATTACCACATTACCTACGTATCATTGTTACTCCAACTCATACAGCTATACATTTTACAATATTTACGCGCTTTAAGTGTTCTAAATGAATACCCTAAAAAACAACGTCCACATGCCACGATATACCTCATTCGCACCATAAATAAACTCGCTTCGCACCCTCAATCCTCTAAAAATCCCCCGCGCTAAACCAACTCCCCGCGCGATATATCCGTCAAAGTCAGCGCTAGAGCTCGCACCCCATTATACTTCTCTCTCTCTCTCTCTCTCTCTCACTCTCTCTCTCTCGTTCGCGGCGAAATAAATTATTCCCGCTCGCACACGCAGGCGCGGGCACGCGCCCTCGAAATTTCTCTCTCGATGAGAAATTCCGCGAAAGTGAGCGAGAGATGCAAAGTGCGCGATTGCACAATGCGTATAGCGCGCGTGAGCGATTTTTTTGCGTTTCGCTGGCTGTCCTTCTGCTGCTTTGTCTATTGTTTCGAAGTGGTGTATCGGCGAATCGGAGACGCCATTGTCTTTGCGAGCGCGCGTCTTTTTCCGTTCTGGTTGAATGAGTGCCCGTGCGATGGTGGTGGTAGTGAGCGAGGTTTGTGTTGGAATGGACGGAGGAGGTAACGGGGCTTTTGTATGGGATTCTTGGTAGAAAATGGAGAGGTTACGAGATTTTTAGCTTTTACCCTGATGTATTTTAAGTTAGGAGCATGTATTATGTGGGAGGAATGTAATCGATTAGAAGTATCAAGTGTGTCTACAGTATTTTGAATTAATGGAATCTAATTGAAGACGTAACACTAGAAAAGCGTTTAAAGCTACACAATTTAGATGTATTATCATTCAAGTATTAATTTGTTACAACCAATAAACTGACAACTCGTAATCCTTACATTTTACAGCCTAATCACAATGTTATGAATAATGCGAAATTGAAACTGCAGCATATATAAAGAAAAACCTCATTGCAAGCATCACAATAGGAGCTAAACCCATTGTTCCGATCTCCACAGCCACTTCTTAATTGACTCCAACTCCCATTACAACTCCTTTATCCGAACGGCCCCATAAACTCGAATCTACCAACAACCACACACATTCGCTCACCTTTCAATTAACTCAGCTCGACTTCTCTCCTCCCTCCCCCAATTAAACCTTTCTTCCATGCCGCTCGCGTACACACCGACCAACCGAAAATCAAATTAGCTAATGTGCATTCGCTCGCGCAGTTGCAAAACCTCGAACGGCGGCAGCCGCCGCTTGCGCAACTGCCTGCAGCTCGCCGGCGAAAGTCCCTCGGCATTTTCAATTTTCCCCGGCGAAATATCATTTTCCACGGACGAGACCATTAAAGCTTCCACTCGAGAGCTCGATATAGCGTTACCGAGTGCGCGCCGCCGAGCGACGACGGAGATGAAAGACAGGCTAGCGGAGGTGGGTTTATTGCTGCCGGAGGTTTATTTTATTTGCCGGATAGTTCGGTTTTTCTTTTTTTTTTGTTGAAAGAGGGAGATGAGGGTGGGGTTTGTTTTTTGCTGGATTTGCGGATGATGAGGGTTTTTTGCGAATGGGATGGCCGGGGAACGAGAGTTGTTGGTAAGTTTTAATTAGTTTCTGTGATTTGGTATTTGATAGATCCTAGGAAAAATGAAAATGTCAAGCTGTTATTGTTTCTAAATATCTGGTCGGGTTTTTACGTGAGAGGTAAGTTATTGAAGTAGACAATTAACCTAGATTCTATTATAGATAGTGTTACGACTTTATTGGAGTGATCGACATAAATAATATAATTATTTCCTAGACACTTGTTAGAGTTCTGCACGTATCTTTCGAAATTAATTCAACCTCCTTAGTCTTGCTTGTCTTTACCTCATTACATTCATTAAAATAAACCATAGACATTCAAAATTAAGACAGATACTTGATGCACTTTGACATTTTACACAATCTTCATCGCAATACCCGCACCAAAAGAGTTCAACCACCTCGATCCAGTTCCAGCCCAACCGACCGAAATAAAAAAGCAACCTCGCTATACAATCCCAATTCGCTTCCGACAAATCGTTCCCTCCTCCTCCACCTCCGCCGCCTACTGCACTTTTGCACAACCTGAAATTGTCTCGGCGCGGAACGGTTGCGACAGGCTTTCGCAAACGCCGGCGAGGCTCGCTTGCATTGTTGCACCGTTCCGCGACTATGGCAGCGGCGGCAGCGTGGCGTAATACTAACGGAGAAGTAGGAGGAGGAGGAGGAGACGAAGAAGTAACCGCGCGGCCGCCCCGGATTTTCGCGATAGGTATTATATATATACATAATATACGTGTGTCTCGAGGATTAGATTGTTACGGTGTGGCGCGATGGCATGGATTGATTCGGGTTGGTGAAGAAAAGCGGTTTGATGGCGAAACTAGACGGTTATGAAAGGGTTTAATAAAAGTTTAAGTGCATGCTCGAGGTAGTGGTTGGTGACGTCAAAAATAGAAATAAAAAAAGGCATGGGAGATGAATTTGGTCTATTTTGGTTATGGATGGAGCAATGTTTACCTATCGAAACCGATGTCACCTGTCAGGTCAACGATGTTTAAGTCCAAACCAACTTGTAAAATGCATAAGCGTGATTAGATAACCTACTTGGTTGCTTCATGCAGACGAGCAAAAAGTAATGAAGAATCAAGTGGCAATTTGTGAATTCAGCGAGAAGATTGATGCGCGTTAAACACTCGGCAATTGCATTATCATTATTGTCTTTTGACAAATCGGACAATGACATTAAGCCTTTTATTGACATGTCATTTGTATTCTGTGTGCGCATCATCTTACAATGCATCATAAATGACAGTAATCATATTCAACAGTTTTTTCTTAAAAAATAACCGTTCAGATGGCAAATAAAAAAAATCGTTTTAAATTAATCACAAAATGAACTTTCTCAAAGATTACATCTTCAGTACTTGCATTATCCTGAAACCGAGCAACCTCGAGGCCCAACACCAACCACCATCTCCTCGCTCCCAAAATAATCCACTCCCCCATATCCCATAAACCATCGGCAAAACAAACCTCAAACCTTGCCCGAGAAACGATCTACCACAGCGTTAACAACCCATTCGCATTCACCATCGTGTCGTCCTTCTCGCGCGCGCACCTTTTTGCGCTCCCGATAATCGGCTCGATACGCGGTATACGAGGACGTTACGCGCAGGTGCTCAGCAGCAGATGCATCTCTCCGTCTTCTCCCGTGGCACGTGCCACCAGCTGCAGGTGAGAGAGGGAGAGAGAGAGTGGCCACGCGCCGCACGTCCGAGTAAATCTTTCTCTCTCGAACGCGCGCGCGCGATTGCCGCGGCAGCGCTTCGGCCGAGCTAAACGGTGGTCTGGTGGTGTTGGTTTTTTTTTAAGAGAGGATGAGGGTGAGAGGGAAAGGGAAGGTTTTTGGGGTTGGGAGTTTGAGGATGATGATGGGCAATGAGGTAAAGGGAGGACTGTTGCTTTAAATACCTGATTGGTAAATTTTATTTGTCTAGTTTTAGATACATTTATTATTATGACGTGTAATTAAGTAAGCAACTGACCAATGCCTAACTTACACGAATTTCATATTTTAGTAATGCATACAAAATTTTTTAAGTAAAAATTAAATTCATTTGTAAAGAAAAAATCTCAACCCTTATGCCGCAGAAGTTGAAGAATCGTAAAATATGCTTTCCTTCATGATTTAGAAATTCATGCTAAGAGATAATAAACTATTCAATAATTTTGATGCTTGAATACAAGAAAATTTCACGTTATCATAAAAATGATGTAGCACTTCATGGAAATAATTTTCAATTACACTGAAATTAAACTCAAAGACCATCCATCAAGTAAATTTACATGAACGTACAGCAGATTTAACGACAAAGCGCCAGTTACGAAGAAATTGTTACAAACGTGCAATGCAAAACGCACGGCGCATACGAAAATCGCTCGGATTTTGTTCTGTTTTTCGGTCTCTCTTTCGCTCTTTGCAAAGCAGGAACTCACCTCGCCCCGAAATTTATTACGGCCCTTGTAAATTTTCCATTTAGAAAGTCTGCCAGCGCGCCGACTTTAATAAACATTTATAAATATTTATCGGGGTCGATATGCGCTTTATTATACCTATACACTGGCATAAATCACGCGTTCGCGCGCCGTTCGTAAAACTGTAATTAACGCAGCTGGTAAATTATCCAATGACGATTTTTCGTTTCGCCGCGCCGCGCCGGTCAGGAACGTGATATAATATATGTGTTCCACTGGCTTTCCTTTTGCGCAACGCTGGAAGGAGAGAGAAAGAGAGACTGATGATGACCCCGCGAAATTCGAACGTGACGCGCCTGCGGGATGACGCGCGTCGAAGAATAAAGGAAGGAGCTGCAGTGAATTCCGCGAAGTTTTTGCAATGCGCTCTTTGAGGAATTGCAGAGCATGGACGTGTAACAGTAGAATTGTAAGGAAGATTAAACAAAGGTAAGAGAGGAAAGTTTTAATTCAAAATGAATGAACTCCTTTTTTATCTTCATTTTGAATTGAAATTAGAAAACTACTGTAGTACAAAATTTATGATGAGCTGATAGATAATAAATCAGTGAACAACAAACAAGATAGAACTTTAACTTAGAAAATTCTCAAATCTAAAAATAAACGCAACCCATTGAAAACGAAAAAATCCCCCAGTTACAGACTGAAAAATATGAATTGCAAATTCAGGTCACCATATTCCCCAGCTCGCTCGTACACAACCCGGCTGCTGCTGCTCCTTCCTCATATTTCCACTCGAACGAGCCTCCGCAGCCCTCCGAACAGCAGCAGCAGCAGCCGAGGATGAATACAAAGGATAAATAACGCGCGAGTAAGTAACCGGCAAGAGAGAGAAAAAGGGAGGAAGAGAAAAAAAAATGCTGCAGCCAAAGTGCTACGGCAATATGGCGCGCGAGGAGAGAGCAGGTGCGCGCAATCCGGCACGCGACCACCTTTTCTCTCATTCTCCCTCTTTCTTCTTGCAGAGCTGACGGCCAGAGAGAAAGAGAGAGAAGACAGAGCTGTAAGACAGTCTTCGAGGATTCGCGGGCATCTTAATTTTTCGCTCGTTGTCGGGTGGATATAGTTGTGTGTAGCCTTTTCGAGGAGATGGACTAGGGATGTCCGTTGGGCTTTTAAAATTGAAATGAGCTGAAAATGTTGTTCTTATCGTTGTAAATAAATGACTAATTCATCATCTACTTTTAATAGTGTTTGCTTACAAAGTAGTTACGTAATACTCAACGTGTAATTATACTGAATATTTAGCAAGCAGAGCAAGCATAACTTTCTCTTTTCTTTATACTTCATTGCGCCGGACAGTTATGCAGATTCCAAATCCCTAATTACTTGAAGAATCAATGAATAAAACATCCCTAGCTCACGCCATTCCTCTCCCATTTTTTCTCTCACCTCGGAATATAATTAATGGAAAACTCGAGCCCCCTAATCGCCAAATTTACATAACTCCCGACAGAAGGACAGTAAAAATCGCTGTTTTACTTTTCCGAAAACGCACAGCCATCAAGATAGGCCGCCCCCTTCGTGTATTTGCTCAAATTAGGTAATTAGCCGCTCGCGTGGCGAGTTTTATATCTGAGGAACGCCAGAGATTTTCATCTTTCCCGGCACGCGCGAGTGAATAAAAATTATTCAATTACTCGCGCCCACGTGAGGGGGTTATACGCTTGCACGCACTCACGCGCGCTGGTATAACCCTTCGTCAACGTCGCGCGGCATTAAAAATGTACTGGACGTACAGGAGCGTTCAAAAGTTTATGGATGACTGTTGTACCGTTGTAAGACTGATAAGCTTCGTGATGGAGATGGCAGAAGATACGTAATGGGACTTTGGTTGGTTATGCTTATACGGTTTGAATTTATTTGTTGAATGAAAGTTCGTTAACACGTAACGGAAAGTAAAATCTCGTACTAGAGAATCATTCCTTCTGTGATTTATTGTATATACTGAAAGAATTATCGCTGATCTTGAAGTTTAATATACACAAACATGCGATTGGTTATGGTCGTTAACCTGATTAATGACAGTTACGAGAACTTTTACCAACTAACTGGTTAAAAAAATCCACACCACTAACTATAATCCGATAAACTTATAAAACATTTACGTACGAATGATTAGGATAACCGTTTAATTATCCTAGTTCGTACAAACATTTTTAACCAATTAACTGGCAATTATAACCAACAATTTTTTCCATGTACTTTACTTATCAAACATTTAATCCACTTCCTTACTTATTATAATTACCCTACCCTAAAAATCCCAGACCGCGTGGAAAATCCTGAAAACCCAGTTTAAAACCCACAACTCACCTCCGCTCTACACCCGAACGCGCTTAACCCACGGAGCATCAGATCCAACCATACTTATCAACCGCAAAAAATGCAGCTCGCCGAAAAAACCGCGCCTATGCTACGCAAGACTGTACTTCTACCTCGACTCACTTACTTACACGCGGGGCAAGAAACCGGGGCGAGATCCCAGTCCTCGATACCGCGCGTGTGCGCTAAACTGCGCGCGACCCGATAGCCATCGCGCGCAGCTCCGCCGAGGTTAATTAGGGAAGGAAATCGTTAGTCGTGATTAAAGCCCCCCCTATCCCTCCTGTATAACCCGCCGCTTTCTCCTTGTACGCGTGCGCGAGGTATCGTCATATTTCGGCAGGAGAGAGAGAAAGAAAGATTATCGCACACGTCGTGGGTATAACCTAACTGTTGCGAGAGAGTCTGCGCTTCCTGGATTCTTTGGGATCGAGTTCGCGTGCGCGGGTGGAACGAGCGCGCGTTGCGTAATAGAATGTCTCGTATGGTTACGGATATAGAGTGTGGGTGTGTGTGTGTTGTAGCTTTTGTCGATGGAGAGAGAGAGATTGAGAGACGGAGAGTTACAATGGGGGTCGATTTGAATTTATGGCTGGTTCGGGGTTTCCTTGTATGGCGGGTTGGTAGAGTATTTTAGGCTCTATTATATTATAATTGGGGCTATCTTTACGGACTGTCAAAAGGAAAATTATAAACTTATTTCGCAGTAGAAGGGTATTGTGCATAATCTTCCATGACAGAATCCTAAGATTACCGGTTACTGGTGATATTAAACTGTTATTTATCAAGTGATGAAGGTATATGTTTCGACTTTGTACGAGTAAATAAAAAGAAACTTATAGTTCTATGTGGCCAATGTTTCGACGGTAGTCTCTCCGTCCTTTTTTCCCGGCCTGTTATTTATCAAATGAAATACATAAAGCTATATATCCACAAACATCGACAAGTCCTTCAGCAATCATCTCCTTCCATACTCACCCCGCCGAAAATCACTTACACATCCCAACCTCGTCACCACTACCGCAATTGCTGTTGAGCACACTTACCTGTAACAAAGAAAAAAAACGCAAACATTAGTACTACACCCACATTAATCAACAATCCTACCCGGCGTATCTTCCAATCGCGGATTCGCTTACATTAGCATATACCTCGACCTCCCAAAAGACCAACCCTGCCCCCTCTTAAAACCGCGAGACCAACCCCAAATCCTCGACCCCACGATTAACTCGTCGTCCGAATCTCAACCCTTCGCTTCTCCCTCCACCTCCTTCCCCGATCAAACCCTTCGTTCCTTCTTCCCCTCCTCCCCTTTCCTCTTGAAAAAACGGAAAGATCGGACGGACGTCGCGAGCAGATGCGGGCAGCTGCTGCTGGCTATAGACACCAGCTGGACGGTGTGTATAGTATACGCTCTTTCTGTGTGTGTGTCTGCTGTACGTGCGCCGGCTCGTGCGGGCCATGGTGGAGAGGAGCGTCTTCCCTCTCTCCTCGCGGGCATTGTTTTCGATTTTTTAAATGCGCCTGTACGTGTGGGTTGTTATTATGGGGGTAGGTACGCATGTATGTATGCACGTGTCCCATTTTTTTGAAGTAAGATGTGCGTGTGTGGATGGAAGACGTGGCTGTGTTTATGCATGTCAGTGTGCGTGTGTGTTACTACGTGCGTGTGTTCTCATTTTCGTCGAGCAGCGCGTACGTAGTTCCTTGCGAGCTGGATTTCATGTGTCTCATTTTCATGCGCGTATACGCATGTTTTATATACTTTTTCGAGGAATTATGTGGGTTACGTACAGTCATTTTTCGAAATTGCTCTTTGAGAAATTGCCAGAGGGTTCGTGGTAATTGCTTTCTACCGACTTTTACTGTTTTAACGAGGATATTTTGTTATAAAGAGTGGACATTTTCACTGGAAAATCTTATAATGCATTCATAACGATTTTGTGTCCAGTTCTGTTGTTAGGAGTAACCTCAATGGAAATGATAATTTCGAATACATAAAGGCTCGCGACAGGTGCACACTTTTCTGTTTATTATTATCATAACGGATATACATTTTTCAATTCTGTCGTGTATCGTCTCACATATTCAGTTTTACATTTACATAACAAAAAACAACGATATAAAGCCACACGTGCACACACCGCACTTATTCATCAAAGAGGTACTGAAAAAGCCCATATACGCGCGTGTACTTCAGTCTCGTCATCGCACACTTCTCTCACGCGTGTGAACAACCGAAAACTACACCTTCCTACGCTCCACATTCGCGAGAGCCTCTTTCCCCCTTCGAAACCGCATACACTTGTCCAAACGCGCGGACAACCGAGAGACGCGAGCGAGCGACATCCGCTTCCTCCGTCGAGATCGACACCGGCAATTTCTCTCCTTTATTTATTTCTTCTCTCCCTCACTGTCTTTGTATGACTCGAAGGAGTGTGACGCGTTTGATTGGGGGGAGAGGCAGCGAGCGGAAACTCGGAGGTGGACTGCTACGGCGGCGGTGACGAAGAAAATTGTCGGGGATGTGCTTTATGTGGGTTTTGTGTGCCGGCGCGCTGCGCGAGATTATATTGTTTTCTTCTCGAGAAAGAGAGAGAGAGAGAGGGGCACTCGATTATTGTGCGAGGCGTGGCGGTGGTGGTGGTGTCCATAGGGTTTTGCAACCTTGAGACGAGCGAAGGTTTACATCTCCGGAGATGTGGGTGGAGAGGTGGTGGTAATAATGCATGCTGAAGGAAGTTTTTTTTTGTGTGGAAATGTGTGGTTTTGGGCGGATGCGAAATAAGTTAAGAAGTTTTCTTACTGACAGAAGAGTATTTTTGTATATAATACATCTGATGGTTGATGGTATTGTGATAGTTAAGAAGAACTATACATAATGACAATAATAGAAATGCGTAAGACCAAGTACATAACCACCCAAATTTAATTGAAATAAACAGAATGAGGTAGGTTATTAGTTTCCTTTAAATAGATATTAACGACTCGTATATAATTAGTAACTTTATTAATTACATTGTTTTTACGCTACACATAATTCGCAGAAACATAGATCAGTGCATTTACAAGTACACCCAACATCCAGCTGAATTAAGTCCCTCAAAGACCTTAAAATACTACATTAACTAATTACACATCTCACTCTAACCTTTAAACCCATCAAAACTGCCCACCCACCGCCTCATAGCCCATAGTCATAAGCTATAAGACCCAGGAGAAGACGATAAAACGGAAAACAGAAACGATCAAAGGCTTTCGCCCAGCGGGAGGGAGCGAGAAGATTCAATTTAATTCGTCCGATCTGTCGGTTTCCATCATGCACGCCGCACGCACATCACCCGCGAGTTTTATTTCCCTCCGCCCGACGCGCACGAAACATTCGCGAGCGAGCGAGGGGAGACGGTCGACCTTTTTTTTTCTTGCTCTCGCCGCGAGAGTGAAAGCGGAAAGGAGATGGAGGAACACGGGAGCGCGATGTTAAAAAATTTATGCAGTTTCGCGAATGAATTATTCGGCCCCGGGGGCGAGCGA
>JAPYZP010004561.1:0-10117 GCA_030522985.1 Torymus sinensis
TCTCTCTCTCTCGCAGAGCCACGGCGCCTCCAATACACTATACACACTCTCAGGGTATCTGCGGCGGCGCGGACTCAAAAAACTCGGAGAGAGCGGGCTCGCGATGTGCTCGGCACGGTAGCACAAACTAAGATGGCTGCCCTGACTTGCTATATTTGAAAAGCAGCTTCGCGAGACCCGACGGGCATATTACGCGTCACGAGAACGATTCATTATGCGCGCGAGCCTCAATTCGGCTGCGCAGGAGTTGCGCGCGCGCGCTCACTGCCTTCGCGCGGCAGATTCGAATCGCGCTAGATAACGCGTTACAGTTAATAAAATTCAAAATTAACATTGCTGGGCCTTTAAATTTCGTAAAAACATCACATTAGTGGTGTTAGTTGTCCTAAAAGTTTTGCAATAAATTATATTACTCTACGGTATTTGGAAAATATTTGGTAAAATTTAATGTTTAAGGACATCCCTAATAAAAATTATTACATGATTTATCACGTAGATAAGTAAGTAAAAATGCATGTAGAAAAGCATGTAAAAAAGCATGTACAAAAGCTCGTATGAAAGTGCGTGCTTTTCTACGTACCGAATCATGTATTAAACTATGTGATTAATAACGTGGTTTTTTCGAACTCATTTGGCATGTAGGAAAGTTCGTGCTTTTCTATATGCTAAATCACGTGATATGAAATATTTTTAATTTGTTATATATATATGTATTTAATTATTTAAATGTTATTTATTTTTAACCAATACACATTTTATAATTTAAGTATGACATATATACATGAAAAACATTAAATTTAGAAATTAAACATTTTTACAGATGATAGGAATTGAACACGCGACCCTTCGCACGGCAGTCGAACGCTCTAACCACTCACCTATAAAAGACTAGGAGTTGGTATTTTCGAAACTGATAGATAAGCTACACTACGATGTACGCGCTATTGCTTTTTTTTATTAATCGATACATAATTAAGTAAGAATAACCATATAATTATCAAATTTAATATAGTTACTTTATTTAAAAATATTAGATAATTTTTGTCATCAGAAATAAATGATATATGAAAAGGATGTGTTTATAAATAACTACCCTACCGACATCGTCATTTAATTTTTATTTGCAAATAATCCTGCGAACTTCGTTATATAAATGAAAAGCAATTTTTGGTTTTTCACAATCAATGCAAAAAATACATCGTTATTTATTCTTGATTAGGTTATTGTATATTAAAATTTAAAAATACGCATTGCTGAATTATAAGGAAGAAAATTTTTAAGTAATGAAATTTAAAAAATTTTGTAATTATGTATTTTTTGCAATGATTGTAAAAAACATAAAACTGCATTTCATTTATAAAAAGAAGTTCGCGGGATTATTTGTAAATAAAAATGAAATGACAATGTTGGTTGGGTAGGGATTTATAAACACACCCTTTTCATATGTCCTTTATTTCTGATGAAAATAATTATTATTATTTACTTCTAATATTTTTAAATAAAGTAACTATATTAAATTTGATAATTATGGTATTCTTACTTAATTATGTATCGATTAATAAAAAAAAGCAATAGAGCATACATCGTAGTGTAGCTTATTTATCAGTTTCGAAAACACCAACTCCAAGTCTTTTATAGGTGAGTGGTTAGATCGTCCGACTACCGTGCCAAGGGTTGCGTGTTCGATTCCCAGCATCTGAAAAATTTTTAATTTCTAAATTTAATGTTTTTCTTGTACATATGTGATACTTAATTATAAAATGTATATTGTAAACTAAGATCTTGAGAATAAGCCCTGATCCGTTTATTGCAGAGCATATTAAAAAAAGTTTTATTAATATGTTTAATATGTTTTTTAATATTTTTTTAAGAATTGGTAATCAGCATATAAAATACCTTTATGACCGTGTCAGCCTTATGCAACTTGTATTACTCTTGCTCTTAATCGATCCCACTAAACTTCACAATATTACTTTACATTTAAACTACTTGGATACAAATCCATAATATTAAGCAGTGATAACATTGTTATCTTAGAACCACGATTATTACATGTTGTACGTTGAATTAGTGCTATTTACTTCTCTTGATGGAAAGATCATCTTTTCCAGTAAGACTTTATATTAAAACTTCTTTAAGACAGAATCTTCAGTAATAAGAGTCATTGCCTGTATTTTATTTACGATTATTTAGTTTCTTGAAGCAACAAATCAATTTCACAAACTTTTACACAAATAATCCCAAAAATAATACAAAAAGATTCGCTTGTAAACATTTATATCTTCTTCTGGCTTCTTTTATACTCCACTCCTTTTATCACTTAATAAACAATTATATTCTTATTTTTTAAAATAGCTTTTCTTCTCGTGTTGTACACCGTATTTTTTAGCGAGGGCATGACAGAGCCTTTTTTACGTTGGAGATAGAATTGGGCATTTTGAGTCATACATAACGTAGTTGACAATCAAAATATTTGAAATCTATATACGCATTTAACTATATAGCTCCCTAAAAGAAGGGAGAAATATTCATTTCTTACCACTTTCATAAAATATGCTCGAAATGCAAAATTTTCTCTCCTATTTTCACATGTGAAAAAAGGCCCTATTTCATGCCTGAGTTGAGAAAAATTACTTTCTTCCTCAGGGAGAGAATCCTCGTCATCTGCAGTTATAGAATTTTCGCTATAAATAAATTTAATTCTAACTTTATATTTTGCTTCATGAGAAATTGGACACACAGAATCTCTTTCCTATCTCTATGTGTAGAGAATACAGAGGCCTAAAAAATAAAAAAGTGGTTTGTACGATTGACTACACTGTCGTATTCCCATGTATGTGTGCCCTTAGAAGTCAATATTACCTCAGTTTTGTCACTGTACGTCAGGAGGTTAAGATATCGCTCACTAAATATTTTGCGATATGTTCATAGCATAGTATAAATAGCACAATACGCAACTAATGCGTAAAGTATCTAACAGAAATGTAAAGTTTGTTTAAAGAAATACTATGTATTACAATTAATCTGAACTAAATTTATGTATACATAATCGATAAATTCGTGAATACGTAGCGTTTTCTGTTTTTATAAAAGACAGCCTCCTCGCGGTTTCTTGTGGTAGTGCACTCGAGTTTTTGGAATGTATAGACGAAATGTTATGTTTTTTTATTGCTTTGAATCGGAAGAGCGAGTCTGTAAACGTGCGGTTTATAGATTCGTTTTTCAGACAATTTCCAAGTAAAGGAGAGAGGCAGGTCGTGGCACACTAGGATAGTTATTCGCGTCATCATGAGTGTGTAAATCTAGGCCTTTGTACACATAAACCCGAGTAGAAATTATTTTATGGTGGAATCCAGGGCCTGTACCGGTGCCTGAATATTTTTTTCAGGTCCGGGACTTCTTATACATTACAATTTGCAAGCAGGTTACGCGGTTCTGTGCCGGGCCAGGACAGGTAACCTGAATTTTGTTTTTCATAATAAGGCCATAATTTTTGTATAATCTTCTAAATGTCTACGGGGTCTTCATATCTCGAAGTACCATCCGGATGCTGCTTCGAAAAATAGGGCATATATTTAGGTTTAGATAAGTATTTAACGAGCATCAAACATTAATTTTAAGGTAACTGATCAGGGCCTGTACCAATCCACGTAACCTGCCTGGGTGCGGCCATAACTATAATCCCTGAACAGGGCCAGATTATTGACTCCGGCATACTGGAGCGAATTTCTAATCGGGAAGGGAGCACGAGAAACCGTGTTTTGCGCAGGAGGTATTAAAAAATATGGTTAATGTTTTGATCAGTGTTATTATAAAATACTCGTTATTTACTAGAGTCTCCATTTTGAATTATCTGAATATAACATTTCTCCTTCGATAACATTTGTATTTGGGTATTTAGAAAAACAATATAAGAATGATACTAACAACTAAATTCAAACTTGTAATATTGAATACATACTCGCAATTAGAATTAGAATATAATTTTTTATTCCCTTATTTATTAAATTTTATCACTAATTTTATTATCAATCGTGTATTTTATTTTTCAGTTTTTCCATTATCCAACGCAGGAACCACACCTCAAAAACCTTGGTTGGGTTTAGATCATGTAAATAAAGCACCGAAGCGTTCACGAATCAACTACCTTGAAAAAGCTATTAAAATCTACAACTAGGTGAAGGATGATCTTAAATAAAGTTAAACCTTGCTAGCACCTTAAATCCAACCATGTACAGCATTTAATGAAATTACGAAATAAATTAATGTGAAGAATAATGCAAAATTAATACAACATTTATTATTACACATTTGACATATCACCAACGTATCAATCTTTTTATGCTTATAAATTATAATGTATCATTTACATAATCATATATATGTGGCGTTTCAGGTCAACTGTTCCCGTCAAAATTTTAAAATTGCCTAAAATTTTTTTACCAGTTCCAAAAACACAGCCTTAAAATTTTAAAGCAAAATATGCAACCGTTCGAGATTTAGAATTTTTTAAAAATTTGCAAATTTTTAATTTTTTTAAAATCCGTCAATTTTCATGATTTTTTAACTCAAAAAATTGAAACTTTTTGTATAGCACATTATATGGGAAAAAGTTTAGAATTTCCAAGAAGAATGGTTAAAAATTATTGTCCCATCAATACAAATTTTGTTGAGTATCAATACATTGAAATACAATATTGAAACTGGAAAAGGTGTGTACGACAAGGTTGATTTCACCCAGAAATGGCTAAAAGATGCCTTAAAATATTACCTTTCAATTGGCACCTGGCTGAAGATGGAATTCCATCACTGAAGAAAGTTACGTGCAATTAAAGCTGTAAAAACAATGAAAAAGCCCTATTTTGTGCTTTTTACTGCTTTTTTTATTGGTTTTACAGCTTTAATTGCACGTAACTTTCTTCAGTGATGGAATTCCATCTTCAGCCAGGTGCCAATCGAAAGGTAATGTTTTAAGGCATCTTTTAATATCAAATATCAAAATTTAGATTTTTTTCATTAAATGGCCATTTTTATGATTTTTTTAGTTAAAAATTTGAAATATTTTGTATAGCACATTATATGGGAAAAAGTTTCCAAATTGTCAGTAAACTTGGCTAAAATTTTTCTTAGATTTATGCCATTAAAATTGACAATAAACCGTTGAAAAAAACCTTTGAAATGAGATTCCAGTGCTACGTATGCTGTTCGAATTTCCAGCAATAGATTTTAAATAATTTATTTCTATCTATTCGATTACTGTGCGTAAGATATGCCTTATTTATATGGGTAATTAGTACCGATTAATAATTGAATTTATAGATATAGGTATTTACTCGCAATCTATTGTAGGCTCGAATTGGCCTGTACAAAATAATCACTACTCCTCATGTCGATTGGAGTGGTAGTGGCAGCTATAAGCTGAAGGGCAACGCGTACGAAAACTTTAAGAACGACGCAAGCCAGCACATATCCGTCGAGAAAGCGCTCGAATTTATCGCGGAACGTTATAAATACCGCGGAGGTGCCGATCACATCTTAGCCGAGATAAAAGTAATAAGTCAGTGGCCGGAAGAAAGTGCCGGAGACTTTGGAGAAAGGGTGGAAGCCCTACTAAATAAACTAAGAAATCTCTACGACACCGATAGTTCGTTGGGTGAGAGCCAAAGGATTACTTATCGTGATAGCGGCAAAGCGGAAGCGCTGGAGCAGTTTTTGTACGGATTACGAGGGGACTTACAGCATCAGATCATGGTAAAATCTCCAGCAGAGGCAATCAGAATTGAGCAAAAAGCAAGCGCCCGACGGGGAGAGCCCAGAATCAAAGAGGAGATCACTACAAGCCCAGCGACGGCAGCAGATACCCTGTTGCAAGACTTGGTAACGAAGATCTCCGCGTTGACCACGAAGGGCACGCAGAAAGCGACGGTTCGATTAGCATCAGCGAAGAAGAATTGTGATTATTGCAAGGCCACCTCGCATACAGCGGAAGATTGTCGAGAGAAAAATTATGACATAAGGGTATGTGATTACTGTAACATTATAGGTCATACGCTCGGAGAATGCTTCGCCCTAGCGTAATAAAAGAGGGGCGCGTTAATAAACAAACGATCAACAATGGTGTATCTCAGACCCCACCGGTGAGTCAGCAGCCGGTATTATAAGCCGTATATCCAGCCCCCGGGCCAGCACCGGCGGCTTACTCAGCACAGACGCCAAAAGCGCAAGAATGATGCAAGAGGATCACGTAATATAAATACGACAGGGCAATCCCCACGAGACTACGACAATAGGAGACAACCAATCGGGTATCAGAGAGGAAATCGTTACAACTACCCAGGCAGAAACTACGACCGAGGAGACAGAGATTGGCAAGACCGCGGACCCAATTATGGGCGAGGCTATGGTCCCGACTACAGGAGGGGAGAAGGTTATCGACGAGGAGGCATCGATAGGCGATTGAATGATCGCCGGGACGATCGTTGTAGACCGAGATTCCCAAGGGACAGAAATGGTTGGAACCCACGGAACGACGCCCGCCGAGACAATAAGGCAACCACGCCGGCAGGGACAGGGGAACCAATAACCAGGGTTCCGGAAATAACGCGAGTCCTTTAAACTCCCAAGATGCTCGGCACCAGAGTCCTGCCGGACTGAGCAACTAGAAACGACGGCAATAACAATTAAACCTAAGTATAAAAAAAGCTTTGCCCTGGCAGGACGGAGGCCGCCTATAATAAATGTAAGGAGTCGGCAACTAGAACAGAGCCACGGCTGATTATACATAGACACAGGAGCAGATGTGTCATTTATTAAGGAAGGTACAATTAACAAAAACAGTAGTCATAAATAAAGAGTGCGTGGTGTCAATAAGAGATGGCGCATGGTGACGGACTTCCGTCAGCTAAATGAAGTGACGGTGGGGAATAGCTATCCACTACCGCTAACAACAGATATTATAGACGCGGTTGCGACGGCCAAGTATCACGGCCAAATATCACGGCCATAGACCTGAAGACGGGGTTCTATCAAATACCCATAGACCCCGTAGACGCCCACAAAACGGCTTTTGCGGGACCCTACGGACATTACGAATACACGCGAATGGGCCCGAGTTGCGATATTCTACATACGATCGGGAATTACTCGCAATAGTTTTCGCCAAGGACCAATTTCGTCCATTTTTATATGGACGAAAATTCAAAGTAATTACGGATCATGAACCGTTAAAACATTTCCACAATACTAAGAAACCAGACTTACGTTTCAATCGACTGAAGACCGACCTGTGCGGCTACGAGTTCGACATAGAATACCGCCCGGGAAGGGGAAGACAACCCGGAACACCCCAGAGTTAACCTGTACGAATTAGCAGCAAAACAGGAGGAGGAGGATAATTACAACGAACATGACCCTCCTCAGATAAGGTATGTGGCTAGGTCAACAAAAAGGGACAGACTTCAAGTCAACCTACCACATCCGGACGCCAATGAAAGGCTAACTTCGGGTTCGGAAGATTCTGGGAACCAGCGGGACAAAAAACTACCGAATTTAGATTCATCAATAGACTCCAATAATCCAGACGACTCTGACACAGAAGGAGGACACCTAGATGATGAAAAGAAAAAGAAACGAGTATATAGAAAGAACGCTAACAAGAAGATGGGTGTGATGTATCCCGTATGCGAAAGAATCAGCGGAAGTGGACAGCCTGGCGACGAGCCAATTTTAAGTCAAGTGGAAACGGATAAAGATCTAGCTTACATGCACAAAAGCGCACTTATGAGGACTGAAATCCAAGGCGTTAGCACACCTTTAGAAAATATCATTTTACCTGCACCGAGACGCCCCTTTCAACACCCGACACTCAGACAAAAACCCCTCTTTAGGGAAACTCCGACGGATACGGCCGTCGTGAGCGAATCAAATATTGATGACTTAGCAACACGACCGGGAACGGCCGAACCAGAAAACGCGATTGCGAAAATTCCTGACTCGGGCGATGATAAGCGTCCACCCTATCCAGTGGAAACAGCACGGGAAATAAAATATTGGAAGAACGAATTTTTAGCGTTAAGGAATGTAGACAATGGATTCTTATTATGCCAAGTGACACACCCGATAACCGGCGAAGAGCACAGAACACGAATACGCTGGCTCTCTCCGACCGAGGCCGATGCTAAGATTTATACCTTTGACTACCTCGATCACATAGATCCGCGCACCATCCTTACCAACGTGCGGCTGGAGAAAATTAAAGTAAATAAATAAAGTAAATATCGGCTATCTCGAATCGAAAAAGAACGCATTGAGGTAATCCTTAAAGAATCAATATTGGCAGATCAGAGAATCACCGTGCCTCAGGAAGAAGTTAGAGGCCAGACGATTACACCGACGGAGAAATCGAATGAAGTACAGATACCGGACGGAGAGTTATCAGAGGACGATAATAATGACGAGGAAAGTAAATCGCAGCAGAAAGGGGGTGCCACAAGCATGACTACGAACCAAGAATCGCTCAAAGAGACTACAGGAACCACCCGTCATCGCTCAGCACTAAAAGACGTTGCGTCACCAACCGATAAGAGCATCGGCGACATCGAGGCTATGAACACGACACCGACGAGCATATTACAGGAGGTATTGCTTAATAAAAGCAAAGGAAGGAAATCGAAATTCATCGTGGAAGTGCAAGAACGGAAAGAAAGCGGAGGATCAAGAGTTCGTATAGACATACGGGAAATAAATGGAAAAGTAACACCCGAATTTGATAACGCCACCATACATTCGGATCCCGAGCATGGGAGGCAATCTTCAACGCTCGAGAAAAATACTAGTCTGGAGGAACAAAATTACCCATCACCCGGTTATACATTCGAAGAAGGTATGCCTTCGTTCGATCAGTCCATTGAGAAACAGGCTACGCCAGACTACGGTTTCCGAGAAGTGCTCTATCGCATTACACCACCGTGCGACAGTGACGTAAGCATGAGATCAGCTGGTAGGAGTCTTCCGGCAAACGATTACTCGAATATAGAGGGTACGCAAGATCTAGATGACTCAATTAGGGACGATCAACAAACGGCGGAGAGAGTACCCGGGGTAGAACAATGCCAAAACACCGCAACCCCCTAACTTAACAAATGAGGGTGGAGAAAAGGAGACGGAGAGCCCGGCCCCGGAGCCGATGGAAATCGAAACCCAAAGATTCTATGTTTATTAAGAAAAGACACTATGCGCGCAGCCGAATGTGGCCTTACACGAGGCCTTACGAAGAAAACTGCCTATTTGATTCACTAATAAGAATAGCAGGGTTAAAAATAACCGCTATAGAACTCCGCACCAAATTACTGAATAGTCCAACCTTGGCGGAAAGCGGCGACCCACACGAAGCTTGTAAAATTTTACTCTCACAAAATGAATACGGGGACGTCGATTGCGTATATATATATATTCTCCCAAACGTATAAGAAAAACATATGAATTCATTTTTATAGTGAGGATAAGGTTCGGTACTTCCATTTCCAAAATAATAACGAGGTCGAATTTATGCACTTACATTTGGAGGGATTGCACTTTACACCTTATTTACGGATAGGGGAATGTGCGACGACCGCGCTGCCACTTGATAACTCACGAGCGGACAGACAAGCTGGCGGGGAGCACGCACCGATAAGAGAGGTGGGAGCGT
This sequence comes from Torymus sinensis, assembly GCA_030522985.1. Taxonomy (NCBI): domain Eukaryota; kingdom Metazoa; phylum Arthropoda; class Insecta; order Hymenoptera; family Torymidae; genus Torymus; species Torymus sinensis. Next base: position 9,689 of record JAPYZP010004561.1, read on the forward strand.
TGAACGTGGAGAGTGCAGACGAAGCGAACAGCGGCACAGCTGATCCATCTCCAAAGCAGCACGGAGCTTTAACCCGTTATCTTACGGCTGAGGCAAGGCCAACACACGCATTACCGCCATGGGCACGGGACGCCGGTATTACAGAACGATTCACAGCAGTACAATAGCTGGAGGAACATCCATTCGCTTACCGGGACAATTTAATATACATATTGTCCACCGATTTATTCACGGGCACGGAAATTTTAGGAGCCCTGATCGAACGACGATACTTATCGGAGGACGAATTAACGAGCACGCGATATGAAATCGGAAATATTTGGGTAACAGACGCGAGAACATCAAAAATGTTCGGAGTTTTTGTTAAAAACCATATAAACGATAAACCAATTCGGCAAGATATGAAAAACTGCATAAGGACATTGAAAC
>JAPYZP010004562.1:0-13879 GCA_030522985.1 Torymus sinensis
GAACAAGAAAAAAGTTATGGCAGAGGTGTGCCTCAACATTTTTTTTTCGTCGTTTTTGTGACCGGATAACGCGACATTTTCGGGGGAATTGCACATATAGCAATTAAAATACATTTAATTGGCATCTAAATCGACAGCTTTCTACTTTATATGAAAAAAAGCACGAATTCCTCACAAATGATTCATTCATTTCCAGGCTAAAAATATGTGCCCGCGGGGGCATTCGAGAAAACCTCAACAATTCAGATCATTCACTCAAAAGCCCCGGCAAAAAGCGCGAAATTAATCCCCCGCATACCCCACCCCGCTTAATTACTCATCAACGACGGGCGCGCGTCGTCGTCCACCAATCAATTCCAATTTTAACCCTCCAGTAAATCACCTCTTTCTCCTCTCTCTCTCTTTCTCCCCACAAGAAAACCCAATAAACGCTTGGCTCGCGCGCGCACGCGCGCAAGGTCCCCGGCAAGAAATTCCATAAATAATCTCTTAGCGTGCACGCGCACCCGCGGCGGCAAGTGCCGTTCAAGGCTCGCCTCTGTGCCTTTTTTCCTCAATGGGCCGCCGCCGCCGCCGCCTCCGAGCGCGCTCACTCTCTCTTTCCTCGCGAAGGTCGTCGTCGTCGTCGCCTGCGCGAGAGGATCGCGAAAGGGAAGTCGCCGCTGTGCATATTATCGCGTGCGGGAGAGCTGGTGTATATATCCCCCACTCTGCGGCTGTGTGTGTGTGTGTGCGACAGTGGCGAGAAGAGAGGAAACGAGCACTTTGTGGAGGTGCGTACAAAGGCGATATGTGAGAGAGTGAGGATGGGTCGTGTAGGTGAAATTGGTTAGCGATATACGTTGGGTGCGATTCAAAAGGGATTTTTATGCGGGGGTACGGTGATAGTTTTTTTCTTTTTGCTATTAATATTCAATGGATCGGCCCTACAATCTAATTAAAGGTTTTATGTAAAAAGAAGAAAACTTTTTTTTTCCATTCAATTTTATATCTATCGGCAATATTATACGCATACCTATTTTCGGTATCATTAAAAAAACAGTCAAGTTGAACATTCATAAATATGAAATGAAAAAAAAGACTTATATAAAACTCGGATAAGAATGAAAAGATAAACGAGTTTGCCGACAGCTTTGACAAGCATTAAAAATTCAAACTCTCTCTTTTTTATCCCCGGATTAAAAGAGGAATTATGATGAATTTTATTTAAATTGTAAAATCGGAACGTTCCCGCGACGCTAATTGACAAGCCAAATTGATTTTATGAAAGATTATAAGCATTTATATTTTTACCTTTTTATTACGGGTATATATATATGCTTTTGCTTCGTAGTACAACGTTGATACATCATACGCTCGCAACCTTTTCACATTTTAACGAAGCAAATGCAAAAAAATAAGAAACAAAAAGTGTCTTTGTTATTGCACATATAAAATGCTCGTATGCTAAACGAATTCCTATACATACAGTAACAATCAAGCGCCTCGCAGCAGCCTATGTTATACATATTATTTATCACGCGATAAAACACACAAACCATCCCCCATTAATATTAATTAACCCCACGCGTTCATCGTCGATCATCGCGCAACGATACGCGCATGTGTGTTATCAAGCCGATAAATTCACCAGCCGCATTCCGGCACCACACGCCGCTGAAAAATCGTTCTCACAACTATGCATAACTTATTCAAATCCCTCGCTGCGAGATTTGTACCTGTACATCGTCTCCTCGCGAGAAAGAGATCACACACCGGATACCCTCGCGCGCTATATATGTTAATACACCGCTGGACTCACAACAGCGCGCGCGCGCTCGCGCACAAAATAAATAAGTCACGTTTGATCTAGCTCACTCTCGAGAAGTGTGTATAGTATATACATATCTTAATCTCGATCTCGCGGCGATGGTTCACGTATACGCGCGTGCGTATACAAAGGGACTTTTACACCTGAGATACCGGTGTGTACACGAGAGAAAGAGATGATCGCGAGTGAGTTCAATATCTTAATATATTGATGGTGTCTTACCACAATACGCCGCCTGCAGTGTATTTTTAGCCGAGAACAACTGTCCGAAAAAAAAACCACGTACGCGCGCCATTAAATTACCATATTCTAACCGCAAATGCGTATATCTCAGCACTTTCCCATCACCGCGCGCGCGTCTATCTTTAGCCTTAACGATTTTCCCAACCACCCGTCATATTCCTCCTCGATCCTCGACAATGCCCATCACCTCCCTCCTTGTAATCCTCTCTCTCTCTCTCTCTCCCGTCGAGACAAAAACACTCGCATCTATCCATCCCTGACCATATCCACTTTGCATACCGCAACAAAGTCCATTCACAATGAGCGTCTCTCGATTCTCACGTCTCCGCTGCTGCTGCTACTGCTGATGCGGTACTCACGCGATCCTCTAGAGATTGGAAAAAAAAGTAGGGGCAGAGAGAGAGAGATGCATTATGCACGACGTCCGTGTGGTGTAACGTTACGCGAGCGCGCGCGGAAAAGGACACACGAGTCTCTCTCGCTTCTTTTCTTTTATTTTTCGCTTCTTCGCGCAGTTCATTCGGATTTATTGTTGCGCGGGTGATGGAATTTCTGAGGAAGCTGCGCGGGAAAAGGTTCGACACGAGGAAAATTTGTGATATATGATGGGAATGATATATATACGGTAGGGAGTTGTTATCTCTATGTGACATATGGAGACGAGCTTATTAAACGCGTTTCTTATGTATCTTCGAATACTTGATCGCTGCTCCGTTGGTGGCCGTTCCATATAATCTCCATCTGAACCACTAATTTAAAAATAAAAAACTTCGAGGACGTGCTTTACCATCGCGACAGTTCCAGAAAATAAACACCGCTTACATGCATTCGATATAGATCCGAGCTGATTTGATTTTGAGGTTACAGAGCTTGTACGAGTTGCCACAGCATGTTGTATATACGACAAATTGCTAAGGTAACAGCTGCGACCAATACGCACGCGGAAAGCTTCACGACGAGAATTGACAGCTTTACAGCTTGGAGTAGTCGCAGCTGTTCCGACATACGAAGCACACGTGGGCTTGTAATGCTGCTGCTGCGCGTGGCTTTGGAAAGTACTGTACCAATTTCTTCTTTTTTACCGAAGATTGGACGAGTGGAAAGCCAAGTGGTTCATTGTCGATGGCATGTGGATGATGAAAATGTAATTGCATGGATGAATCATTGATTATTCTGTGTTATATATATGGTTGAAGAAGTAATGGATTGCTTGTACTTTTGTTTGTGAATATAATGTTTAAAAAATTGTTAAAACTATTGGTTAAATTTCTTACAAATATATAATTTTGACAGTGATTACCCAATAAAATAATTTTAAAAAGTAGTCCACGATATAATTGAAAACGGGACCGTGAAATCTCGCGACCATCGACAAAAAAAGGCGTTTACTCTCAAGCCACACACGACATTATGGGGAGCACCTTAAAGCTCACATCCTGCCTTGTCCCGTGTATAATTGACTTTTGTTCTTTTTCAGTGCGCGCGCAGGCGCAGAATCGTTTCAGGCTTAATTTTAACGACAAGTGTACCTTTATTTCCGCCGTAAAAGAAAATTAGAAACCATTTCATTTGGCTTTTTTGCCTCCGAGGACGGCACTCTCGTATAACGGCTTCTTACTTCTCAAAATTAAAACCCACAGAGGCGAACACACGCGCACTCGTAAAAGCGCACTCAAACGAATTAATAATTCGCAACCGACTTTGTAAACAAACGCGCGTAGTCATATCGCTCGTGTGACGTGGATCCCTCCCCCCGCGTGTGCAGAATTTTTCTCGTCGCCGATTGGATCCGCGAAATTCAATTTACGCGCTGAGAGGGAGGGGGAGGAGATGCTGTTAGGAATTCGCTGTGCGCAGGTGCAGCAGCTGCCTGCGTTTCCGCCCGCTCGTATAAAGGCTCTTCTAGATTTAGCGGCCTATTGAGTTGTCGTCGTCGTCGTTCGTTAGGCGACGCCGCTGCTGCTGCTTCCATTTCTGCAGCTATTTCTCGTTAGCATACCAAGGAGGAGGAAGGATTTCTATGCCTCGGCGTTTTTCTTTCTTTTTTCGCGGTCTCTGGGTAATCCGCCTCGTTGGGCTTTAATGAGGTTTATTATTGCGCGGAGGGAGGGGAGGGCCGGCTTTGTTGGCTGGGCTTTTTTTTCGGGGTTTGATGAAGATAGGAAGAATGGTTGCGCGATAGGCCATTAGAGTGGTTCTCATAGTAGTAGGAAGTGTACATATAGAAAATATCGCTTATTATTGCGAAAAATCTCGCGGCGCTTAATTGGGTCGCATGTCGTGCTGGACGATGAGTCATCACGAAAGAGCGTAATTTGTGTATTTTCCTTTTTATTTCTTATCGCGGTTTATAACAGCGGCGTTGCACAAATATTGGCTCGTATCTGACCCCGCTTTGTCATGAGTTTTGCGAAATTTCTTTTCTTTTACACTCTGGTTCTTTAATCTTAATGCGCCAATGATGGTCGACTTGTAAAAAAAGCAAGAAGAGTTCAATTAAAAGTGAGTCATTAAGCGAACGCGGTTAATAACGTTACGAAATTTCGCAATAAAAAAGAGGCGGACAAAGGGAAAATTGAATTAACGCGGAAACAAAGACCTTTTAGGGGCAAAAATATAGGAATCAGCGGGACGCAAAGAATTTTGCTAGCCTAAATGCCCCGGGACTTCTCTACGCTCATTTTTCAAACCGCATCACGGACGATAAAGCAGAACAAAGCTTTGTGGTTGGTTTACGCGTCCGCGCTACGTGTTTTACTTTGTTGATTCTTTTGACGTATTGTTCGGAGACCGGTAGAAAATGACTCTTTTAAAGAAACCGCGATGACTCCGTGTCCGCGTAAAAACTGGGGCATGAAGACTTCAAAGTTGACTCATTTTTTTTTTCTTTCTTTTTTTACGAAGCAGCTGAAATTACGCGCACGAAGATGCACTTATTTATTTCGTCCGAGGGACGATAAAAATGAAAAAATATTTTGTCTGCCATACTTACGTGTACACGTAAATCGATTTTGTATTAAAGTTTCCGTGATTGTAAAGCTTACTCACCTGTAACAGAAAAGAGAAAAATTTGGGTTAATTTAAATCATATTACGGGTAATTTTATTTATTTGTATTATATAAACATTTTTTTGTTCAAACTATACTTGTTTTTCTTCAAATTAGACGGATGGAAAAACAAGTTCTTTTTTCCACACGTCAAACTGCTTAAAAGAATTGTGCAACCGTATAGATAATCATTAGCCGAAGAACATAAAACTTTTCATGTAACAGGCCGGCGACGGTTTAGGTTGAGCTCGAGCTTGCATCCTGTTATTTAGTCGCGCGGCGACTGTTTTGCTACCGTTTTTTAAGCGTATACAATTTCACGTGAGGTCGCAGCAAATAACCACTACCTCCTTCTTCAATCTTCCAACTAAATATATGTACATTTAAACATATATAATCCTGCAGTCGCGACCAATACAGTTCCTCTCACGTAACAGTTTTAGTTTTGACGCGTATTTACACTATTAATTCGAAGTCGATAAGCTTCCCGCCAACGAGAACAAAAAAAAAAAACAGATATCGAGAGAACCGCGACAGGTTTATCAACTTTTTTTCTCGGCTTCCGATCGTTACATACTTATATCACTTTTCGGCCGGAAGATTAAGCCAAAAAGATCACACAAAAAAGCCGCGGGCCGCGCGCGGTGCGATAACTTTTTTTTTCTTCAGCCGGCATTCGCCGCATGTCAACGAGGCATGTGCGCGAGGAACGTGGGTATATAATATACACGCACGCGAGAGTGAGAGTGTACGTATACGTTGCGTTTTATCCCGAGCCCACATCTTTTCTCGCTCCAATCATCCGAGAATCCTTAAGGTCTTTTTGCAACGTCGTGTAAACAATTTTTCACACTCGTTTTATTTTTTTTCTAAAAGAATACTAAGAATCTTAATAAGCTCTAGCGAGATACTCATTATGAACTCGGCCTAAATATTCACATTCGCACACGTGCAACACTGTGAACGAGACCTAATATATCCCCGCGTCTCCGCGACGCAAAACGCACTTCTTCGCGCCGAGTCAGCCATGCGCGTCCGTCGCCTTTGAGCTCTCTGCGAATTCGTCAGACTAGCGCGCGCCGGCTTTTTGCGCCGCGTCGTTCTCCCCCTTTATTTTTTGTTGCGCCTCTCTCGCGCTGGGTGGGTGTTGTTCAACACTGCGTTTTACTTTAAGATGCTGGCGGCGGTATATTGATGACGGTAAATTTGAGATTAATGCGTTTGAAGAAATGTATATATAGTGGAATAAAGTATCATTTGTCGTTACGAGTTTCAACAAAGGAAGAAGGCGATTCATAATGGGTGTTTAGCGTAAGTTTAGGAAAGTGAGATTTTGTGTTATCGTATTCGGAGATAAGCCATTTTATATCGATGCTATTAATCATTTTACTGCGTATCACTTGATCCTTTTGATAATTGTCCATATAAACGTATACGTCTAATAACCTACAAACCCTTTTCCCCTTCGGGCATCGTCCGACCGATCGTCCCCCCTACAAACAGTCGATTAATCCCATTAACTCGGCCAAAAAAAAGCCCCTTTACCGGCTGACGGAAAAAAGCTTAACCGAGAGAGAGGAGACGGAATCGGGGCGCAAGAAACCGATGCGATGCTGCTGCTGCCCCTCGTAAAAATCATACGGCTGCCGAGAGCGAGAGAGCAAACAAGGAGAAAAAAAGCTCCGAGGTGCGGTAGAGGAGAGAAAAAAAAGCAGGCGTAGCGAATCGAATGGCGCGGGATCCAAGTAGAGGAAGACAGCGGAGCGACGGTTAAGGGGAGCACACATCGTTATTTGACGAGCGTGGTGTGTATCATTTTTTCGCCTCGCGGCAGTATTATATAGTTGAGATTTAGTTTCGAATGGAATTACGAGCCGCCGCTCGCGCGCGCGAGAGTCGTTTCAATTACGTTTGATGGCTGCGTTAGTGGGTTAACCGATATTACGGATGAATGTGAATGTTTATGCGCGAGTGGATGAATATAATAATTAATGATCGGTAGACGGTAGTTCGAATGTAAATTAGTTTGTAACTGCCGGCCGTTCGGTGTGATTTGGGCAGGTGAAAATCGCAAGTAATACGCTTTCGAGTTCGACGGTATAAATCTAATCAGATAGTCATTAATAACGAGGATATAGCCTCGCGGTAACGTCAAGTTCAAGTAACTGTGAAAGCTGATAGTTTCAGGAAATCGGTATGGGTAATTCTCTGCCTTGGTACACATACTTCACAACTTTGTACTTTGCACGCATAATACACGAGAGTTTACAATTCACGTATAGTGTTTGTCTAAACCTCCGCAAGAGCTCTTGCATCATGCATCTTATCTATCAGCTTTAGATGTTAACTTTGGTACTTAATCGGACACCATCTCGAGATCCCACTCTAATCCTCTACAGTCAACATCATCAGACAACTCGGAAGAACCTCGAGTGATATACTTCAAGTTCAATAATAAATCAAAACGAAATCATTAATAACAAAGAATCCATCATGCCTCGTGTAACTGTGAATCCTCCTTAAAGGACGCGGCGCACAAGCCAGCGAGCGCGGCAAAAAGAGAAGAAGATGAAGAAACTTACGGCGTAGCTGCGCTACTACACTATACGGTCAGGGCACGAGAGGACGACCAAGACGACAACGACTAAAAGATTAAAAGAGGCACAAACAACGGGATAGAGCGCGCGCGCGCATGTGTGTGTGAGAGAGAGAGAGAGGAAGAAAGAATGATCCAGAGCAAAAGAGAGAAGAAGGATGAGCGAAGCAGCAGCAGCAGCGTCCGTTGAAAATTCTCCACGCTTGAAGAGCGGTGACGCAGTAGCTGGTACTGCAACGGCAGAGGCACAGCATATACCCACACACTCACACACACACAAGTGCACGTACGCCTCCAGTGAAACAAGACGAAAGCGACGGGAGGAGGATGCGGAGAGGAGAAAAAGAAGAGGACGAGAGGAGAGAGAGGAGGCGAAGAACATCATTGCCCTTCCCTTGCCACTACTCGTCGAGGCGAGTTCTCCGTTTCATCCTCGAGGGAGCGAGAAAGAGAAAGAGAGAGAGATCTTTGATTCTCCAGGAGAAGATCGATTTCGCCTCTTTTAAGCCTGATAATTTATTGGCTTCGCGTGTCACTGGTTAATCTAACGATGATGATGATGCGCTGCTGCTGTTGCTGCTGTTGCTCTTCGGTGATAATGAGAAGATTAGGCCGTGTCTGCTGCTGTTGCCTGCTGGATTATGTTTGTATTTGGGTGCATCGGATCGGTCGATTTTTCTGGCCTTCGGATTAAGGTATGTTTGTATTTGGGTGCATCGGATCGGTCGATTTTTCTGGCCTTCGGATTAAGGCTGTATACCAGGAATTGCTTAGAATGGACGGTGTTGCATTGATTTTTGCTTTTTAATTGAAAGAAGATTCCTTTGCAGCTGATGTATCACGAAGATTGAGTGTATGGGTTTTCAAGCGAATTGTTGTAAGTGATCTGAAGAAGGCAATGCTAGTGCGTAAAGTAAGACCATTAAACTTTTACGGAGGATAAAAATAGACTCCGGAGGAAGCGATTAGTTCCTTCTTTTTTTTTTTACAGGATGACATAACCTTACTTTCTACGCTTTCTTTGGCGCGACGATGGTCGGGCAGCGTCGAGAGATCATAAAACCAAGCTACAAAAGCAGTTTTCTTCTCTCCGGATTAAGCTCTCCACACTGCAATTAGAACGAGATTTCCGTTTTTGCTAGTCTGTTACTGTTAAGTGCAATAATGAAAACCGGACTGAGCGCGGAGGGGCTTTTCAGTTCGATCGTTATCGCAAATTATAATGATATTAATCTAATATCATCCGTGGAAACAGAGCGTGAGACGAACACGATTAATATTCTACCAGGATTCATTGATGTTTACGTAACTCTCATCCGGGGTATCCGAGATGTTATACATGATATTTGATGATCCCGTCATCTTGGCAAGTTTGAGGCATATCCACACACGGCTGTGACCTCCAATTGAGGAATTCTCCCTTTTATTAAATCAATTAAACTTTCACGGAGCCTGCCAAGTGACATCATATCGTGTCGTACGTCAATTAGCCGCCCCCCGTAATTCCTCAAATATCTCCAGGACCATTCCGACCACTTTTCGAAATTAGCCATAGCTCCATTCTCTCAAAACAAACATTTCAAACGAACCGAAGTGAAACCTCCCGAAGAAAACTACGCTCATATACAATACCCGCAGGAAGTCGGTGCGTGCACACGACGCTTTCTAACGAAGTAGAGAGAGAGAGAGAGAGAGAGAGAGAGACACAACTTCTCTGGTGCACGAGAGCCAACACCACGGAACGGAATTCAATGGGCGTCACGGGCGACGAAGTTCGCGCCAATTATCTCCTCCTCTTCCCGCGGCTGCCTGCGCGCTTGTCTACTCTTTGTCCTTTCCTCGCGAAACTACCGTCGACGCTGACCCATTTTGCTAATAAACCGTCGCTAATTTTCAATTAATCGCGGTTTTTGCACCCGCGAGCGAGAGGAATTTTAAACGCGCGCGGTCCACCACCGCCGCTGATTTCTCACGTATAAAGAGCAGCGCATGTTTGAACTCGCTCCAAAGCTCAACTATCACCTCGAGACACATTCGACATCGTTTATTCCGGTTATGGCCCGGTGGGGGCTGGTCTCTTTGCATTTTGCACGCGCGCGTAAGTGTGCTTGCAGCGAGGCTTTTGAAGTTGGCATCTTCAAAGGATGAGTCGTGCCGCGAGCCAAGACGGCTTTTAATTCTAAAAATACGGTGAACTTGCCGCACGCCCCCCGTCGGCTGGAGACGCGACGATTGTATTTGATTAAGGCGATAATGGACCGGTCGTTTCATCCAGCACATTCCTGGGGTATGCGCTTCGCGCGGAAAGCGAAATATGACGATTAATTTGTGTAAAGAGAAAAATTTTCTTAATTAATTGCACGAGACAGGCGCTTTCTTCGAACTTTTATATACGCCGATAAAAATCGCGATATATTACGGCTCGCTTATAGTAAAAGGCGATTTCTAAGAAACGAAAGGTAAACACACACACGCGCGCGTGAGCGACACAATATCCAACGAAAAGATTTACTGCAGAAAGAGACGCGCGCGCGCTCGTGATTTCTACAATCGGAATGTAGTTCGTCATTTCGATCGCCGCTCACGTGCTCAGCGGCCCGCCGGCTCTACTACATTTGCCATTTAAATTCGCAATTACGCATTTAATAGCGACATTCCAGTCGATAGCGATATATAATTTGCAATACGCATATAATCCTGTGGCTATTTTTTCCTCCTCTCCTCCCTCTCCACTAACGACTCGCCCGTATCGGACCGCGGAATGCGATTGGCACGCGCCGCGATCGATACATTGTGCGGATTTCGTCGTCGTCTTCGCGACTCTCTGTGGTATAGTAGTTTGATTGTCAAGAGGCGTGAATTTTTATAAACGTCGTTGGCAGCTTTATATCGAGTGAGGAAAAAAAACTAAGGCATGATTGTAATTGATTGGCGCGTGGAATGCGAGGGAAAAAAAATTGTTGCCGCCGCGCTAGATGAGATGTAAATGTGGAAGCCGTTTTTCTGCGCTCGAGATCAATTTATAAATTAACACCCACTGGAATGTCCATTTTTATGGACTTTATAATCATCGTAATCAAGCAAATCGTCTCGTTCTGGCGATCCTCGTGTATCGATAACCACTTCGTCATTATAATTATATGCCTCTCCCAAAATCGTCCCCTCTCGTAGAATAACAAGGGCATCACTCGCGGGGTATATACTCATACACACGATTCCGGCGCAACGGTGATAAATAATCCCACGTTCTGTCGGTAGCGCGCGCGACTATGGAGGGGGATATATATAACGAGACGAGAAAGAGAGCCGCCGCCCTTATATGCGGGTGTGCCGTAAACGCTGGCGGCGAGAGAAAAACGCATCTGGATTTATAACGGCGGCGAAGAGAGGAAAATTTATTGTCGCTTTCGAGGCTAATTAGAAAGAATAAGTGGGTGTGAGAGGTTGGGGTTATGGTTAATCGTAAAAACGGAAGAGGAGATGATGCATTGTAAAAACGTGATGACGATGCGGCAGGGGGGGGGTCTGAGAGTATTGAAAGGAAAATTTACCGTTTCGTATATATATATGAGCGGAATATTTTCAATATATTATACTTTTATATGCTATGTTTATAGAATATAAATTGTTATTATCAAGTCGGAGAAAGTTTCGAGTCTGAATGAATTTTTGTTTTTCTCATCATCCTTCGGCGATATTTCAAAATTATACACTCCATACCCGCAGCTTGTATATTCGATGTAAGAACGAATACGAAAAATCCGTTACTTACTCGAATTTAAATCAATCGCGCATAGCCCGATAAATTTTCACTCCATTGGAGCAAATCATCGTTCATTACGAATGAGTAATCGTTTTCCCATAAGTAAACAGTTTTTTTTTTAACGAAAATTCATTTCTCACTCGAAGTCAAAAGAACCTTGTCGCCACCCACGGACAAATCGACAGTCGCGCGTCTCGAAAAAGCAAGCGCGTACAGCCGGCAATGCGCGCGCAAGCGCAATTCCCATGACTAACCATTCATAAGTTGTCGGCCCAGCCCTCTTCCCATTGCCGGCGCGGCGTGCGATCGTCATTATCGCCGCGGTGTATCTCGGGCGTTACGCTTCAATCCGCCCGGCCGCGCGAACGAGCGCCGATGCGGCGCGAGTTGTTTCCCTTTCGATGTAAGTATACACGTGGAGGTAATTTTGCGGATGGGTCAGAATTTTCGTTTGGCATTTGGTGGTTAAATGTTTGGAAAGAAATTTGACGAAAGTGGAGAGTGGAATCCTTTGTTAACAATGGAAAAGAGAGATTTTATACCACTCTAACCTCAAAATCACAACTTTGGTATGATTTTTCGGCGCTCGTGATATAAAATATCGTATGAAACTATTGTGGGAGGTGTTTTTTACTATTATTTTATATGAATTTATAAAAATTTTACAAGGTTTATAAATTATCAAAATTTATAAAATAAAGTATAAGATCAGTTTTTAATATTACTTTAAACAATTTAACTTATTCTTACTGATAAATAAATTATTATAATTTTCTTTTATAGTCAATATATTCATCGATCAATTCTCTGTATATATTTTTACCACTCTGCGAATCTATACATCATTGCACTCGAATTAGTTTTAACATTTATTTACCGAGTATACTATATTTATATAGATTAAGCTTAATTCTCGGTTTAAATAAAGAATGCAGCGTATTGGTGTACGGGTATACACACATACGCATACACACCGCGCCTAAAAGGGTATAAAGAGGAAAGAGAGAGGAGAGAGGAGAGAGAGAGCGGGGGGAGAGAAAAAGACAGAAGTAACCGGAAATTCATCGAGATTGCCGGTAATTTCGCTTGTTTGGCGAAACAAACGGATGGCTCGGAACGTACACATTTATTCGTATATGTCTGCACGACACGCCGCCGACTGTACAGTACGTGCGTGCACGCGCGGTGTGGGTATACAGCTCGCACTCGTAATTCTCGCATGCGAGCAGAGCGAGTGCATTTAAGAGACTGAGTCGGAAGTCGCATTTTCAAGGTGATTAGTCAAGGCTCGCGTAAAATTGCATATTTCTTTGCTTTACCGCCGCGCGCGGATAGGGCGCGTAGGAATTTTTACTGGTGACTACTCGTGAATGGAGCCGAGAATAATATTCGAGAGATAGTGGCGGGAACTATGTAACACGCCGTATGCGGCGTATCTTATCCGCGGCTGCGCGCGATAACCCTTTCGCGCTGACGTAAAGTGTATTTTCGTCCGAGGTAATGAATTAAATCATCCCTGATAAATTGCCCGCAGTTGACGCTGCGTGTACACTTTCGTGCGCATAACAATGATTATTGATGCCGCGCATCCGTCTTTGTCGTATATACAATTACTTATTATTTGCGGGGCAGATATGAGAACATCGTGCAAAAATATTGTATCAAATTTTTGTTTTAACCTTTTGTGAGTATAAACTATTCATTCGTTACAATCAACAATCTGGGTATTATGGGTCGATTGTAGTTGGAGAAATGGGTTGAATTCCATCGAAATAATTTTAGAAAATGAATTGAAGTTATTAAGCAATGCTAATTTTATCGAAATCTTTGTTATAGTGTTATTTGATACTATAAAACAACAAATCTACAAGCAACATTGATATTGTAAAATCAAATATTTTTGTTTATTTCGTTGCACTCTTGGAATCAGACTTTTAGAACGAAAAAGAATTTATAACACACCAACCATTTGCCAACAATTCAATCAAACCTCCCAACCATCACCCAACGCACAACACAACAAAATCAGAGAGTACACGCGTCCTCGATCAATCGCTTCTCCTCCCGAGATGCAATTGTTTGCGATGCCGCGATACACACACACACACATACTCCCCTCCTGCATCTCCCGACAATTAAGACAAACGAACTTGTTATTGAACGGGAGGAGAGAGAGAGAGACGGCGCTCGGGTTTATTATTAGCATACACTGCAACAGCACGGGGCATCCGCGGAATTTCATGGGGCCTTAATTGCCGCGATGCTTATCGCTCTCTCGGCCGATCGCAATCTCGCGCACGCCTCGCCCCTAATAGACGCCAATATAGGGTAGACGTACCGGTTCTGGCCACCCTTAAGGATTCTTTTTTCACCGGTTCTGGTCACCTGAAAATCTATTTAAGAACATGGATATGTGGCC
>JAPYZP010004562.1:13912-24029 GCA_030522985.1 Torymus sinensis
TCTTTTTTCACCGGTTCTGGTCACCTGAAAATCTATTTAAGAACATGGATATGTGGCCGAAAACGGAGCAGTGGCCAAAACCGGTACGTCTACCCTAATGCGCGCGCCGCTCATATAAGCGCGAACTTTGCTGTTCTTTGTCCGCGGGTGTTTCGTTTTTTTTTTGTTTTTGTTTTTCGATCGGAAGATTGGGGCAGGTTCGAAAGTCTGTCGAAAAATGGCGTGGTAAATTGCAGGGTATTTTCGGGCAATTGGTATTGATTGAATTAGTTGTCGGGCTGTTGTTAAAGCATGGGCGATCGATATTTTAAGAAATTGTTCGATTTCCTCTCTCTCTTTTTTTAGAAAGTTCGCGCAGTTAAAAAAGGTAGTATAAGTTTCTTTTTTTAAATGGATAAACTGCGGGCACAGGAATTCGATAATTAGTATAAATGTTTAAAAACACGACCTTTACCGCAAAATAAAACGTAGAATTTATTTTTACCATAACAACAAGAAGATTGAGTGTATCGTCCGATATGATTCATGAAAACAAACTCCTCTACGCCGACACTTCGTTATCTCCCCAACAAATATGAGCAAAATCTGGACTATGCAAACCATCCGGTGTCGCATTAAAATGCAAAAACGCGAGCTTTTTATGCACATATATTTTAAATACAGCCTCGTCCATGTAGCAGGATAATATTGATTTGCAAACGAGCATTAACGCGACTCTCTGCAACAAAAGAACGCGCGCGGCGATCTCATCTTATATGCGAATTCATCACGCGCTCTGGAATTCCGCGAGAAACTAGGTGTAGGATAGGCACGGTGTCTGCGCCAACAGTCCGCGTCTCTCTCTCGCGACACTTCCGCCACACGTTGACTTTTGCACGAAGGTCACCCCCCCTAACGTTTCTGGACAAATACACGAGAGTGCGCGTAAATATATATATGGTACTCGCGCGTGATTCATTGCGGGGCGAGTCGTAAATATTTTTCGACGGGAATTTCTCGTTATCTAAGAGGATAGCGAGCGGCGGGTTACGTGGCGCGCCCCGCGGGTGATTGCCCGGGCGACGACGTTGTTATAGAGAGATATTAATAAGCCATTACGGCCGATCGATGACGGTGATTACGTGACAAATTGCGCGGAGACATTCCAGAGATTTTTCACCCGTGTGTGTGTGTGTGTATATATATGTGAATTTTAGTGCGCGATCGGCAGTTACACGGGATAAACTTACGTTAAGCTGGGTTTTACGGTCAGCGCGTATATAATTTGGAAAAATGTCGGCGATCGATAAAAAAAAGACACGAAATTGCTCAAAATTTTCGAAGATAAACTTGAAATGTTGTATATAATTTGAAAATAGTATCTTTTTAACGACTTTCAATCGCTAATTTCAGCGATAAAATTCCTTCAAAAAATTTCTAGCCCCATACGCGCATCATCGTCATCAATTTCAAATCATACTTAATTTTTTCCAAACGATGAAAACCCCGTCGCACAATATACCACCGCGTCACTGCGCCTCTCCTCCTCCACCCTTTAACCGTTCAAATTAAGACCAGCCCTCGAAAAACCCATCCCTCATCGTGGCCAGCAACAGCGCCCCTCCCTCCACTACTATCTCATTATATACTCTCGAGTCCGCCCCCTCGAAATTCCTCAAATTCCACGGCGCGCGCAAGGCCGCGCGTCACGCGACGACGTCTAGACGCGCTGTATTATAACAGTCCTTGCCCCGCGCACGCGCATACCGGAAGTGCGCGCGGGAAGGCCTAATCCGGCGAAACGGCACTGCACGCGTGAATGTGTGTACGATTGTTTACACTGGTAGGTGTGTGTGTATGTGCGTAGTGCGACGGGTGACGAACTTTCGCGCGAGAAAGAAAGAGGCGCGCTCGCGCGCCTGGGATTCCTCTTTGTAACGGTGCAGCGTCTGCTGCGCTGATTAGTGGCCGAGTTTCTTCTTTTGCCACATAGAGTGCAATTGGGTGTCTCTCTGATGGGCGGAGAACGAGGTGCTTGCTGCATGATGACGGTGAACTTTGTGTGTTTCTTTAAAGTAGAGGGGCTGCGGATTTAGGTTAGAGGGTCTTGTAGTTCGTAAATAAATGCATTTTTACGAATACGCGTATATTCTCGTCCTTCAAAGGATAAATACACGCCAAGTCCCCCCCATCCTTGATATATAATTAACAAATAAACAGGCAAAGGTCTGTTTCGGAACAGCTTTGAGCACTTGAATCAATGTTTATTTTCCCGATGGTCCCGAGATGGGGTAAATTAACGTTATTCTCCAGACGCTTGCGGGTGTTAGGTTACTAATACCGTAAATAAGGGATTCTCAGCGTCCATGCCTGTGCATCATCCGAGTCAACTTATACACAAGAGCTCTGAAAATAGCCGTTTTCAAAAGCCAAACGAAGGTAAAGTGAGATACGGCACGTATAGGTATATAAGTACATAAAACCTTATCGTTTTACAAATCCTCTACAGGAAATAGCATCAGGTATACACCGAAGAACCTAAAACATTCACATATCTCTGCTTTCTCGCTCGAATTTTATCATCTGAAACGACAATAATCCATCTGATACGAGCTCCGATAAATATAGATATAATCTCTCTCCGATGCCACACACATGCGGAAAACCTATTACCCGAACCTCACAGCCTCAGGTATAAATTGGAAATTCCGAGCTATCCGCAGGTAATCTCGCAGGGACTCTCTCCCTCGAAACTCTCCGCAATAAAGAGACGGAGAAAGCCAGAGTGCCATATCGTCATGCTCGTCGACGACGAGAAGACGAGAGGCGCGCAAGCCTGAATCGAACGACCGTTCACCCTGCGAATTCCGCGGCGGCGCTGCTGCAGCGCTCAGGTATTTACTTTGAGAGAGGGGGAAGCCGGGGGAATCCCATCGACAAAGGAATCCCGCGCGCGACGGACAATGCCTCTCTCAGCCGACTCTGTCTCGCTCTAATTCCCGGTTCTGCTTTCTCTCGCTTCGCGCGCGCGCGCGCGCAGGGAGAGCCAGAGCCAGGCAGGTTTTCTGTCTCTTCGCGCATTCGTGAAATTTTCGAGAGGCAGGGGAGTGAGAGAGAGAGAGAGGTTTTAGTATCGATTGCCCCCTATATAGGACGGAGCTGCGGAAATTTGTCCCCCGGCCGAATTGTCTTCGGACAAATTTGTTGCTGGCGCGAGGATTCTTTCCTAATGGCGCTGGTCTGGGGGAGGGTGGCTGCGAAGGTTTTATGGCTGGGTGAGTTTGAAATTTAATTTACGTTCGTAAGTTCGGGGACCGATGAATTTATTATATCCATATATAACTTAAAAAAAACTTTTATTTTAAAAAGTAATAACGCGTAGCTTAAAACGAAATTGATTTTTATTACCGAAGTTTCATACAAAAATTCTAAGCCCCTATATACATGAAGAAAGAAAAAAGAAAAAAACAAGTCACAAGTAGAATTTAGTTTTTTCTGCCGCTCGCCGCACGTGTACACCGATATAGAAACCTCATACCATTATACGGGGCATCAGCGCGTGTGTACCGCATTATACACAAACACACACCTCTCTTTCGCCATGTCGAATGCGCATGTCCGACTTAATTGATTTTCCCGGCGTGAGCGAGCGAGCGAACTCTCGCGAACGCTCCCAACCATCTGCGTTGCTAACCCACATCTTTACCCGGCGATAAAACGAAATCCGCATCAGCGCGCGCGCGCAAACAAGTCAAATTATATTTTCCCCGTGTCCGGTCCCCTATTACCCTCAAGCTAAACGCATTACCGCGTCGCAGGCTCTTTATTTTATCCGTCACCGATATTCCGCTGCGAGAACCCGGAAAAGACCGAGAGGTGATTTTCCCGGGGGTCCCAACGAGGTTATAGAGGGAGCGAGCGAGAAAGATCTCTCCCCCCCCCCCTGCCCCGTCGGGCAGCAGGTACGCGCGCACCCCCCGACTCTCTCACCGCGTGTAATCCGAGATATCCTCGAGAGGGCATTCTCCTTCTCTCTCTCTCCCTCCTCATCCTATATCCACTCGGGCAAAAGTCGAGCGCGCGCGGCCCCTTTCACGCTATATACATACCCGCCACGAGGGATCGGCGCGCCTTACCACGTCTTTTTATTCAAAGCCGCGAGCCGTATATACGCGAGAAGTAAGTATATATTATAAGAAAAAATTCAGCCACCGCGTAAGAAAAAAATAAATTTCCCTCTACTCGCTGCGGTATAAGCCACCAGTAGCGCAGGCGCGCGCGTGTCGTGGATGAGCAAGGCGAGAGAGAGTGATGAGGGACCCCATGAAGTTTCATCAAGTCAGCGCGCGGGGGAATGTTCGGGGCAACAGATGAGCCGTGAGTCGGCGCTTTCACGTCAGAGGGTGAACGCTTCTATATGTGTGTGTACACGTTTGTTAAACAGAGGAAAACTTAATTTCGCCTAATTTGGAAAAAATGGCCATTAGCCCGTTACGTGAGGCGCGCGCGCACGCGTCACGGCTGAAGTATGTGACGGGCATGCCAAGAGCGCGCCCCGTGTAGTGTCTTCCATCTGATGTCTATCTCCAGCGGTAAATGATGTCGTACGCGGACTAATATAAAGTCGTAAAGTGTTGGCTCTCTCTGTGTGTGTGTGTGTGTGTGTGTCGGTTAGTTTTCGACGACGGAAGTAATGGATATGGGACCATGACGGGAACGCGTATGCGTTTTGCTGGGGGTAACCGGTTGCTTCCGGTAAATTAGAATCGTAACGACACACTGCTGGGAAGAGACTTTCGGGAGACCTAACTTTTTTTATTTAATTGACAGACGAGGAACCGACCTGTAATTACACCCAACTTTTCGCCTAATTAACCCGAGAATATAGCTCAATAACTATAGCAACTGTTTATTGTACACTAATTCGACATCTATTTGTAGAAGATTACAGGGATAACGCTTTTATATAGAATTACAAGAGCGTGTATTAAATTAAAAGAAAATACACTTAACCTCAAACTAGAAAGAACAGGCCATCAAACCCTCTAAATAAATACCCGATTTCTTCCAAGCAAAAGCAAGCAAATCCAATAAACGTCTATAAAACTTGGAAAACGTCCAGCGATCGCCATTTCGCTAATCAAACCCCCATTCTCGTCTAACCTCGAACCATCACCCCCTGCTAACCCCCTGCAACCAATACGCTCTCCCATTATACACCTTTGACAGAAGCAGCAACGGCGCGGTGGCGTTTACCCCGCCTCCATCTAATCCTCTCAGAGCGCATTTCAATACCTCTCCCTCTCACCCCCACCCCCCGGGTTATAGCGAGCGTAAAAGGGGCCAGCGGCGGCAATCCCTTCGATCGACACCGCACGTCGACGGGGGGGTGGGGAGAGAAGGCGATATTCGCACCCTCGAATCTCCCCCGGTGTGGGGTGGCAGCGGCGACGACCTGACGCCGTCGTCGCCGCCGCCGCCGGGGGCGCTCACGCGAGAGTCTCTCTCCCATAATAATTTCTTTTTTCCGGGGCGCGAGAGCGAAAGAGAGTCTCTCTCCCTTTTGTCGGGAGTTCTCAGAAGCGACGGCGAGTTCCGAGGTGTGTTATTACGTGGGAGGTGGCGGTAGGAGTTTTTTTCGAGTTCTCGTTCTTCTCCCCCTTCGCGTATAGTGGAAAGGTTTTTGCAATGTTTTTGCAGAGGGGCACGAGGGGGAGGCGCGCGAGAGAATCGAAGGCTGTTGTGCCGTGTTGCCGGGCGGAGGTGACTCGATATATAGGAGGGGGTGGGTGTAGTTCATAAGGGTTGCTGGAAGTCGAGTTTTTTTCTCCTTCTTCGCGCTTTAAAGGCGAATCTTTCGTACAGGTTTTTTTATGACGCAATTTAGAGGTAACACGTGGCAAGTTGATATCAAGGCCGCTGGTATACGGTATTAGAATATATTTATAATTGATTTTCCAAGCATATAGTGCATTAATAACGATAATCGTCCGATTACTTATTCATTCCACTTTTAGATAATTAGATCCGAATTAACCTGCTATTCCATGCAACATTAATCTTCTATCATCCGTATACAATATGCTCTCTTTTTACTACACGCTATATAACTATCCAGAATTTCGTTATTTACAGCCGGTCGACTCTTAACAACGTTATCGCGTCTACACACACACACACCGGCCGCGCTCGCGCGATCCTATCGTATATTAATTATTCGAAACGCGTGCGAGTTCAATTTCTTTTCGCGTATCTTCGCAGAAATTTCAGCCGCGCGCGCGTGCTTTACGACTTTTTTTTGTTTCGAAAACGTTTAAACAGCGCCCGAGGAGATCGCTATCGAGTTGCATGCTTCACGCAAGGACGCGCGTTATTTATAAAGCTACAACTTACACACACATATACGTACGCCCTGATACACATTAAATATCGAGCGCATTTTAGATGATTCGATAATGAAAAGCCGCGCATGCACACACACACGACTGCGTATACTCCTCGATTATATCGCTCTCCTTTTATATCACATATATGTGTATTTCAATGCGCGGGGCCGGATCTATCCGCGCGCCTAATCGCTGCAACTAGGCTGTTTTCAGGGTAATAATTTATATAAAATCCGCGGTGAGCGTTGATTAATATTTTCGCAAAACCCGCGAAAGCGCCCGCGTGCGGCGGCTTTATGCTCGGCGGACGAACGCGCGAAGCACGCCGCCTTCTCCCTTCCTTTTTTTACGGCCTCATTTTATCGGGCATAAAACCTCGTTGCGACGGGCGTGTATATGTATATACGATGCGCAAAAAAAAAATTTGTACGCTGCTGAGAGGCCTAGAAATTACCCGAAAAACGCGTGTCCGCGTTCTGTTTTTTTCTCTCTCTCTTCTTTTCTTTGTAATTTATAAAAGCCCGAACTGTGCGTGCGCGTATATTGTAGCTTTCGCAGCGAGCCACGCGCGGATCGATAGTTTGATTTCCATGGATACGAGCGTTGTGGAAATATGTTTTTTTTCGTTGTTTTTTCTTTCTGTTAAAATGACCGAGTTCGAACGTTGCTCGCGGAAAAGCGATTTTTAACTTTATTTCGAAGCTGGTTAGGCAATTTTGAGCGGGGGCAATATAATATACGCGTTGGAGAAAATCAATATAAGCAGAACGCGCGCCGCTATTGTTATTATTAATAACCGCGATATCTAATATAACCCAAAAGCTGTTGTTAACGAAGCGTGTACGTGCGATGAAACGTTAATTTTGGCAATCGAAATTCCAGGAAATAATGTAAAATCAAACACACCCCCCGGGGGCCAAACAGCAATCGCGTATAATAATTAGACACATTGTTTGTAATATACCGGTGGTATTGTTCCATTGTAACTATTGTAACATCCTACCTGTATAAATGTAAAATAAGAAAAAATTCGGAAATGGGACGAACGCGTGACAACAAACAACGAAACTCTCTCTCCTCGCAGTTGTTCTGAAACTAGACAATAAGGTAGTTGTACGACAATTCGCCGCGCTACTCCAGATTCTCTTCGTGGGGCATCGATCACTACAACTAGAAACCTGAACGTACTCGCTGTAACCTACAATTTAGCCTCGTATCCTTCTTCTACAACCCCCGAGATTCAATCTATACTCCCTCTGCTCTACACAAGCAATCGGCGAGATTTCAGATATCAGTATACTTCACTACTCCAGCAGAAAAACACCCTTTATCTCATGACCCGCGGCCGCAATCATAACACTTTCTACCTTCTTTCACCCCCAGCCGTCGCCGCCGTCGTCGTCCCCGGAAAATCCAGGTGAAAGACCTTCTACTGGCGCGCGCAGACGCGAGAAGGGGGTATGTATATAGCTGAACCTCGGCGGGGGCCGCCGGCCAATAACCGGGTAACGACCGGCGAAAATCCTCGACCCCGAGCATCCGGCTCTCGGGGTATATATCTCGCGGACGATGCACTTTCGCGAATGTGTCTGCCTGCGCGCGTGTGTGTGGGCGGGTTGTGAAGAGGTCTAATAAGGGCCTTCGATTGACCCCCTTTTCCTCGTGTGCAAAAGCGGACGAGAGCGAGGTTTTCGAGAGCAGCTGCTGCTTTGCTGCTGGGGTTTACATTTTTATGATAATGCAGCCGTGCTGCCGCTGCTCTCTGCGGCTTTTCTTTTTTCCATTTTCGTGTGGTTTACTGGAAGAGTATGTGTAGTAGTGGGGTTGAAAATGGAGAATGCCATTTGCAGGGAAATGGAAATGGTATACGTACAGTAATGTGGGGTAGTTCTATGAATATATGCTGAGGTAGATAATAGAATATCTGGAAGAGAGTACAGACACGTGCCATTTGATTAGACAACGATATTATATATAAATAAAGTAATCTTCGGAAACCTTTCTTTCTTTTCTTGTTAACAGAGGTACGGTAAAAGTAATGGAAAACTCTCCCAACGCATTTCACTTTGGCAGCAATGTATTAACTTTTATATCGACGCGTACCATATATAC
Organism: Torymus sinensis; assembly: GCA_030522985.1. NCBI lineage: Eukaryota > Metazoa > Arthropoda > Insecta > Hymenoptera > Torymidae > Torymus > Torymus sinensis. Next base: position 22,390 of record JAPYZP010004562.1, read on the forward strand.
ACTTTTATTTGCATTGCCGGGCGCGGCACCCGCGCGACTGGACTATTCAAATCCGGAAAGTTTTGCAAAGTTGTCGTTTCGTTGAATTTGTAAGTAAAAGCCGTGTGTATACGAGGGCGCAGGGCAGTCGAAGTTGGCCTTTCAATTTAAAACATTTACCATGTCGATGTCACTTTACGGGCGTTCAATACGGAGAATATTTCTGACACATTCCCCCCCATCGTGCGTATGTTCAATATTCCGCTAAAAAAGGCAATCCGTATACTCGTTTATAAATTAACGGGGCAGCGCACCTCGAGTATGTGGAAAATTCAAGTTGAAGGATGATTCATACTCGCAGGGCGTGTTTTTATGTATGCGTTGCGCATAAAACATTCTATTTTAAAAGTGCAGCGCGCACGACCAAAGTACAGCGTGTTTCGTTAATAATTTAGCAACTCGTTCTCCGCGCTGGCCAATTGGAACTGTATTTGCGTAAATGAACGTAAGGGGCTCTCGCGTGAGCTGCAAAAATTCACCCGACGCAGAGCAAACATTCATCTGCTAAAGCGGCCCGCCGATCGATTCTCGTATTCTTAGCCACGAAGAGGGCCAATAAATAATCAACAGGGGCTGGGGACACTTGTTAGAGCCGTTCTCTCCTCATTCAATAACACATCAACCGTGACTTGGCCAAACTTCCTTCGTCACCACGCAGGCAGTCCATATCCGAGAAAGGAAATTCCTCTCGGGCGAAGCCCACACGCTGCAGCAGCGAGTGCTTATCTCTCGCGCCTATATAGCCATAATCGAGAAACCTCGTCGTCGAGACAGCAGCCACAGATGCAAAAGAACCAACAACGCCGCCGCCGCCGCTGCTGCCTCGAGAAAAGGAGAATAAAAGAGAGCGAGAGAGGAAGCCTAGGAGAGCAGGCGCGCGCGCTCCGATCGATAATCCAGCGTGGCGAATATTCGCCGCCTGCCGAGCTGCTATACTACTACTAGTACTCCCTCGATTCTCTTTCCGCTCTTCGGCTATAGGCATGTGTGTGTGTGTATGTATACGTGTGAGAGAAAAAGAGAGCTCGTGTGTAAATGTCATAGTCTCCCGCTCCCGCGTGTGAAATTCGTGGCAGAGAGGCAGGTTGTGTGTGTGTGTTCTCCGTCGATCGATACGACGCGATTATTCGGTGATTTTTCGGATTTGAAAAATTGCCGGTTCATTTAATTCTTCGTATTATAAAGTTTCTTCGCGAAGAAAGCGAATTTTAATTAACCGCGAGTATACACTAAACCTTATAACTTCGCGAAAGCACGCATCACCGGGCCACACCGGTGCTGTATACCCCGAATTAAAAATCCGATAAATCAAACAAAGCCGAGTAAATCATCCATCCTCCCACGCTCTCTCTCTCTCTCTCCCCCGAACCTCCCATAAATCATCATTAAAAACACGAAACTCGAAAGAGGATAAAAAAAATAATAAAAATTCACAACCACCGCGCGTATAGAGAGTACAACCCCACGCAAAGAGAGAGAGAGAGAGAGCGACAGGCGGCATACGGGTGTCCCGTCCCTTTTCCCCGCTCCTTGGCCGCGATCGACCTTCCACACACGCACACACGAGTGCGCGCGCACTCGACGCGGCTGCTGCTTTTTTC
>JAPYZP010004563.1:0-10116 GCA_030522985.1 Torymus sinensis
GTACGTAATACCCCTACATAGTTTGAAGTAAGTCGCGCATCTGAAAGCCAAAGTACAGACGTTTACTTACGTTGGTGAAATCGTAAGAATCGGTGTTGACAATGAATTTCACGAATGTTATCAACCCGATCAGCGCGGGCGCCCAAATCATACTAGCATATAGTCAAAAATGTTCTTTTCTATCAATTTTCTCTATTTTTTTAGTATCATCTATTATAATATCCAAGAAAATTAGGTGTTTCGTCTTGCCCGGGCGTACCGTCTTGCCCGGGTCTCCCCTATAATATATTTTGAAAAAAAGAACGTAACGATGAAAAAACAATGATTTAATATAATAAAATTAAGAAAGGAGCAAAATCAGCTATATTAACGAAGTTTTTGTACTATAAATATCGTATTATCACATATCTACGTTATTGTTTAGAAAGATACATTGCCTCTGGCTGCTAGTAAATATCAAAGATTTCGATTTTGATAAGCCCGTCGGAAATCCATTACTATATACTATTTATACATATGATTGAATCCTTGTCGTGAATTCTTTAACAGAAAAAAAGCAATTTGTTTAGAAGACATTTAATGGATATTGTCGAACGGTACATTCACAATGTAGACATATTTATAGGCGTTACAGTATATAGCCATAATGAAGTTATTCATAACGGGGATGTTAATAATTCAAACGTCGTAGTACATCACCGGCAATGCTTTAAATGCTAAAATATGTATGCCATTCTTAGCTCATATAGATCTACTAAAAACAATCTGTGAAATTTCGCTGTTTTGGAGTACCAATGTGAAAATTATAAAAAAGAGAAACGAAAACTTTCTTTCCGTAAAAAGAGCGAACTTAATGTATGCGCGCTATCGATCGAAAATTGTAAATATAGCAGCAGACTTGTCTCCGAAAGGGAACAAAAAGAAAGAAGTGGGTAAATAATGGCATTCTTCCTCCGTCTGCAGGTATTCGTGTTCTTTCTATCGTTCCTCGTTACGCTACAACAGGCCCTCAGTTCTGGTTACATAAATTCTGTTATCACGACCATCGAGAAAAGGTTCGAAATCCCGTCGAGCCTATCCGGCCTCATAGCCAGCTCCTACGAAATCGGCAACGTCATCACGGTCATTTTCGTCAGCTATCTCGGCAGTCGCAGACACATTCCAGTTTGGATTGCCATTGGTGAGTTTCGAAACTCGTATATATAGCATTGCGATTCCCGCAGAAGATCCGAAAATGCAGATCCGCAGCCAACTTGAAAAACATTTGCATTTTGCAGGTGCCGTAATTATGGGCCTTGGTTCGATGATATTTATGGTGCCACACTTCACGGCTGAGCCGAACCTCACGACCACGGTGAACAATACCAATTCCGATAACATCTGCCGTGGAATATCGTTGCGCGAGCAAGATATGGGTTTGGGTGAGTATTGCGTGCTTTTCATTTCACGAACGCGGTGGATTAAAAATATTGCACGCGCTATATACAGCTATGGGCGCATTTTATTTCACTTTTTCTGATCGATCTTTACGTAATACGAAAAAAAAACTTTTTAATCTCCAAAATGAAACTCTTTTTTGTACATATTCAAACGCTTATATATCGATTGATTCGGCGCACGAGTGCGTAGTATTATTTTCAATTGAATTTTCGACGTCTATTATATGCCATCCTTTTCTCGTGCCGTCCAATCGGCCGCAGTGAATCTCTATTATACTTTGTATACGAAAGTGCACTAGAGATGCATAACGGTGCTCACAATTGGACAGATCACGAAAAGGTCGATAAACTCGTCATCGCGCGACGATCCGTGATAAATTACTCATACTGCGTGTGTCGTTAAATCAATCGATGAAACCCATTTAACATTAATTACACGATGAAGTTAATCAGTGAAAATCAAGCGACATTAAATTGACGCCTGAAAAAAAAGTTCTTTTTTGCAACTAGTTTTTCAAACGATCTAATCCTATAATGCTCATTACTATATTAAATTCACGTTCATTCAATGTTTTTTAACCACCAGTGTTTTAAAACAAAGTCACACGTTTTGATTTCCTAGGTCGTCTTTCCACAGGCCTGTCGTCGCCGCCTCTGGCGCCACACAATAATTTAAGAGGCGACAACTGCATCCAGGGCTCGCCGTCGACTGCCGGTCCGGTCATGCTCTTTGTCGTGGCTCAGCTCCTGCTCGGCTGCGGTGGCTCGCCCCTGTTTACCCTCGGCACTACGTACATAGACGACCACGTGAGGCCGGAAAGCGCCTCGCTTTATATCGGTAAGCGACGTCTATCTACTGCCAACGGACGCACTGAAAACAACCTAGTTAAGCGTCAAAGCGTTTTACAGCTGTTTTCGTGGAAAAGACAATTTTTGAGATAATTTTTTTTTATCTTGTAGAAATTGAATTTTATCGTCATTTTATTACTAATTTGTTGAAGTTAACGCAATTACTTTGGTAATTTTTCGCTTTTAACGTCATTTCAAAGTAATTGAGTTGACGTTGACTCGATTATAAGAGTAAATTTGAACGCTTTTGCGCGCCACAATCGGCATTTTCGTGTAATTGACGAATGGACATTTTTATGGAAATAAAAAAAAAAATATTCAATTTTGATTTATTTTTTCAGGGTGCATGTACAGCATGGCTGCCTTTGGCCCAGTTTTAGGATTTCTTCTCGGAGCATATCTTTTGTCGTTCCACATGGATTCATTTTCCGGAACGATTATTAGTATCGGTAAGTTCCATCTAAAAGGCGTCTCTGCCGACGATGTTTGTCTTTGACTCATTTTTTCATTTGAATCATTTGTCAACTATAGGACCTGGAGATCATCGTTGGGTCGGAATGTGGTGGGGTGGATTCCTACTTTGTGGCCTGCTCCTCGTCCTGGTGGCTATTCCGTTTTTCAGTTTTCCAAAGACTTTGACGAGAGAAAAGGAGAAGATAAGAATCATCGAAAAGAGCAAGCCACCGACGAACAAGGAGAAAGATCCCATAAAGGATCCCATAAAGACGCAAACGTCCGACGATACCGGCTACGGAAGAGATGTGAAAGGTAGAACATTGTTTATAGTCTCTGTTTTTTTTTTTGCGACAAACTTGACTTGAGAAAAAGCGAATCGAAGCATTTGTTTGAATATAAGCTAAAACTAAATGTTTGAATCGTTATAGTTGCTCGCTTAATTCCTTCACCGATATATTTTGTATATTCTAAAATCATTAATGGCAACAACAAAAATTCGCAGATATTCCACGAAGCATGTGGCGCCTAGTGTGCAACCCGGTCTACGTGGTAACGTGTCTCGGCGCTTGCATGGAGCTCGTTATCGTCTCGGGCTTTGTGGTCTTCCTGCCCAAGTACCTGGAGACGCAGTTCAGTCTCGGCAAGAGCCAGGCCTCGATCTTCACGGGCTCGATCGCCATACCTGGCGCATGCATCGGTATCTTTTTTGGCGGTTGTCTGTTGAAGCGACTGGAACTGCGACCAAAAGGCGCCGTGCAATTTGTCCTCGTCTCAAATGTCATCTGCCTCGCGTGCTACGGCATGCTGTTCTTCCTGGGCTGCGACAACGTCAAGATGGCCGGGACGACGATACCGTACTTCAACAGCAGCGGCAAGGGACCCGAGCCCTTCCAGGTTAATCTCACTGCCGCCTGCAACTTCGGTTGTGAGTGCCGCATGACGGACGTCGAGCCAGTCTGCGGCAACAACGGCCTCACGTACTTCAGCCCCTGTCACGCCGGCTGCACTGCCTTTAGCTCCAAGTCCAATTTTACCAACTGTGCTTGTGAGTAGCTGACCTATACTTGTACCCTGACTCTATCTTTGTCTCATTTTTGATGCGATGTCAAATAATATCTGTCCTTTGTTTTGCAGGTATTCATGGAAACTTGACTGTCGTTCCACCAGCAGCCCCCGAATTCGCTGAAGTAACAGTGGTGCCTGTGGCCACAGCTGGCCCATGCACGTCACCTTGTAAAACTATATTTCCATTTCTCATTTTACTCTTCTTTATGACATTTGTCGTAGCGGTAACGCAAATGCCACTTTTAATGATAGTTTTAAGGTGAGATACTCTACTTTGCTTTTCATTCACCTACTTTTAATCGTTATTAAACGATTGTTATCTGATTTACAATCAATATTTATTTTCTTGTAGGTCTGTCTCGGAGGAAGAAAGATCGTTTGCCTTGGGAATGCAATTTGTTATATTTAGGTTGTTTGGTTATATACCTGCACCAATTTTGTTTGGAAATCTTATTGATTCCACTTGTATATTATGGAAAAGTACTTGTGGTGAGAAAGGTGGACGTTGTCTTCTGTATGATATCGAACAGTTCAGATATAGGTTAGTAACAAGTTGTGATATAAAATAAATAAATTTTAGTTTTACTAAGTTCAATAACAACCTAATTGCTTTCTATTCTGTAATTCTAGGTATGTTGGCTTGTGCTGTGGTATCAAGATTTTAGCATTGGCTCTGTTTCTCGTTGATTGGTGGCTAGTGAGGAGAAGAAGACAACTAGAAGATCAGATGCCTGCGCTGACGGTTAACGAGCTCGTAGGATCCATAATTAGTCTTGATAAGCGTAAGTTACTCAACAAGTCATCTCATTTGTTTTCGATAAAAATGCACGATCTACAGCTACTGTCTAAATGATTGCAGTGTTTGAAGAGAAGCCGCACCATCCGCATCACGAGGGAGAGAACACACATCTGCCAAATTCTGAGGTTCCTACGCCATCGTCGATTATTTCCTCGCCGACTGAGGCGACCAAGTCCACCAACCTTGAGGAAACCGAGTCGCTGACGGGCACACGAGCTTCGCAGGACTCGAAGAGCATGCCGGACGTCTCGGACACGAGGCAAGCGCTGCTGTCCGATCCCGAGCCCGACGTCATCACCAAGCCTCCAGCGATGGCCGTCGACGCTCTCAACCGGAAGCCGGTTTAATGCCGACACCTCGATAATCGAAGATTTAACGCGAGACTCCACTGCGCCTTTATTTTTATTCTAACGTATACGTCCACTCGCGGCCACAGGTGATACACACGCGTGCGCAACGCCCGTGCGCGCCCGAGTCCTCGTCGATCAATTGCAAAGAAATAATGTACATATCCTCTGTTCGCGTTGACGAATTTACGTTGAAAGATAACCCAAAAATATATCATTAGATGATAGGTTTTTGCTTCGCGCGAAAACAAAAGTCGAGGGAGCACTGTTAACAAATATAGTCTCTAATCGACTGCGGAACGCTACCGCGGAGATGTGAATGTCTGTCGCCTCGTCCGACTCGCGGCTCCGCCGAGTCAAAGCCTTGCGCGAGCGCGAAATGAAGAAATATATAATTGTAAATAAAGATATAAAATGAAGAGAAAACTCCTGCCTTAATGAAAGATGTAAGACTAGACGAACTTACGATAAATATATATATATATATAACGTTAATAGACTAAGACGACGGAGCTAATGATCTAAATTACACGTAGTTCTATCGCAAAATCGTACGTCTTGATTCTAAGTGAATATTTATTCATCTTTTCTTTTTCTTTCTTAACCAGGAGGCGTAGATATCTATCTAAGAGTTAGTCAATATAGAATAGTCAACGATAACGAATTTTCTTAGAGTTTATATAAACTGCTAATGGAACTGAGCAGGATAACTTGTAAAATATTTTCTTTACACTTCCTTTATTTTTTAATAAAGCCATATAAGTGTGGCGACTTTGTTCATTGTTTATCCAATAGCAATGCAAAGCTCCTATTATTAATAGTTATTCTTCGTTTACTTATAAAACGAATAATTTACGAGCTTCTGAGCAGGCCTGAGGAACTTGATAGAGCGTATAAAACTTTAAGATTCGAGATACTTCCATGCAACGAAAAAAGATCCCATTCAGGACTGAAAGTCAATGATACAATACTCAAAGGCTTAAGATCCTCGGCTTTATTGCTGTCGTCTGAAGACGAAAAAATCTACTAGTTTTATACCTAAACACCACTTTGATTCAATTTCGACGATAACAAAACTATATTAACTTACTCAGGAATAACAAAAGTACTGGTGATACGAATGATAAAATTTAAGTTCTCTAAGTACCTAGAAGCAAACAAAAATTACAACAACAAAAAAAACTTGAAAACGGTTACTTTCACTTATAATGTATTCAGGTTTTCCCTCAATTTTAAAATTATTGAAACTCTGCTTCTAGGTTGAAGAACATATTATAAAGAAATTTATATCTCGACATGTCGTTAACAACAAAATTGTATAAGAATTATAAATCAATGTTTTATTTTTGCACAAAACTATTTAACGGTGAACATTAATAACATTAAAAATTTCTATGTCAGGCTGTTATTTTGTGACATGCACCGCTAATAGATGAATAGCCCTTGGATACGAATCTATTTAATTGTAGACTGCACACTTACGGCACTAGCCTTCGCGGACTTCTCCTCTTCAAGTATTGAATCTTAGCCGCTTGGCCTTTTTACTGTCAATTTTTCAGCTAGCACAGTCGTTAGCGCAATAAAAACGATTATTTTTAGGGTAACCTTTCAGTCCGCCTTGGGGCTAGAGATTTTAGCCTTCTTTGAATTCAATCGTCGAAAAACCTGGTACTACTATTAGACGTTTTTAAGAATTTTATTTAAGCTTCGTATTGAAAATTATTGGTGCAATACTAAAAACTGTTATTCGAATTAAAAATATTTTTATAAGTTTTTGACAATTGTAAATATCTTCGCATTTTAATTTTGTATAAATTTTGTAAGCATTTTATAAGTTTAAAAAAAGTAGGAGTATTGAACTCAAGGACATTCATTTCTCAGCAATATAAAACAGCGCCATGTTAAAAAAAAAAACGGTATTCTGCGACAAGTCGCTGAAATAACATACTGAATCTGAATGAAAAGACGATGGAATTTAAAGCAGGGTATAGAATATATATACAAGAAAAAAAATTATATATATTAAAAAATGTGCTGTGAATAGGTGGAAATTACATGACGACTAATCAAATTCAATTGAAAAAACGACGTTTGATAACGCCGCAAACGATTGTCGATGGTCAATATACATACAAATAGCTATTCATAAAATACTAAATCTATTATATATCCAGAGCTATGCTGCGAATGTACATAAATAGTTGTATAAAGTATAAACTGAATTTATATACTGTAAAAAAAAGACATGGAATGAAGTTGTTGCTGGGAATCGATGTTTCTTCGATTTTTACTGTAACATATGTTTGTAACTGTGTTTCAGACTCAATGAATGATGTCTCGTGGTTCTTGTTGTAAAAGAAAATTATGCATCTCGGCTTACGAGTAATTTACTCAATGTATCAACTATGTTACTTAAATACTCGTTTATAAAAAGCCTTGTTTTATTCTCATTTTTTTTTTCTTCTTAATAATGCATACTTGATCTTGTTAGAACTACGATTTTATTACATCCTATTGATGTATGCGTAATTTTTTATTATTACCATTACTGTAATTATTATTATTACATTACTCTTTATTATTATGATTTTACCATTTTAGTTATGCACAATATTGAATTATGCATTACTTTCGATAGAATATTTAGTATAGAGAAAGTGCAGTGTGATGTTAACAACATGTTGATTACTATTATTGTGTGTAACATTCCCCGGCTATAATGCAAGTGGAAACGAAATGATGAGGTTGTTTGTAGCAAATTTATGTTTGAAGATTAAAAAAATAAAGTATTAGTTAAGGAATATAGTGATTTATGAGTAAAATAAAAGAAAGATAAGAGGAAAATAATGTTATGTATATATACATACGATGTAATGTATAAACTGCTTATAGATGTAACGTATTTTTTGTAGGGACCATAATGTTTAAGCGAAGCACGAGATAAAAACATGTGTTGACGAGACTCTCATTGGTATTTGGATTTGTGACTACATGCATAAAAGTTATCGTCGCTCACGCGAGAAAGCAATATCTGAGCGTTGCGCATATTTAAAAGTTCCTGAAAATCACTGACGAAGAGAAAAAAAATTGAGCATTGAATATAGTTTGGTTAAAATGAAAATTTGACCATTTCAGGAACTATTTTGATAAAGCAATAGAGTTCTGTTTCTCGCAAAGCCGCCGAGACCTAATGTTTCCCCTTTTTTAAAAGATGACAAAATGAGATTGTGTAATTTGAGAGCAACTAGAGTGAAATTGACTAACATGAAATCGATACATATGCTTTAATTATAGGAAAACCTTACACTTTAATACATGTTTACTCTTTGATAGATGAAATTTATATTAAATTATATTTCATTTGACGTAAAGTGTTTCTAAAATATAATCTAAATAAGTACTAACGACATGATAATAAATTTACACGTTTTCATGTCGAATTAATTCAATTGCTCTTTTTACAGTTTTCCACGCGTGATATAAAAATGTGTATATTATCATTAAGACATTATCGATTGAGCTTTGTTTACAAAATTTAATGTCTGTGCGATTTCAAATCATATTTCTGCAATGAATTATATAAAAAATCAATTTTCAAAAATATAAAAATCGAGCACAAAAATTATTTTGGCTAATGCATGCAAAATTGGCATTTTTTAATAATCAAATTCCACATCAATTCTTGTTTAAGATGGAGCAAATTTTCAAAGTATACACCCCTTTTATAATAAATAAACGCACAGACGTACAAACTTCAAAATAAATCGAAGAAAAAGAGTAAACATCACGAGAAAACGTGTCTAATGATTTTGAAAATCGCCTATATATTGAAAAGCAAAGGAGTTAGTTAAAGTTTGTTTATGAAAGCTCAGGTGATGTGGTTAATTACAAATTACGTGAATGCCTTGATAAATGCAATGATTATGCGAAGCACGGGTGAGATAGTAGAAAAACGGTACAAGAAACTTAGTAATGGCTGTATTAACGAGAGTTATACGTGAAATAAATAAGAAATGTTGAAATGATTAAAATGGATCTTTTCTTTTATACCAATCTTATAATAGTAAACTAGGGTAAAAGCACCAGTTGTCGGTCATCTATTGTAATTGTCGACCACTTTTTCTTTCACGATTCTCAATTGAAATAAATAAACGATTTTGAACGGCGGCGATCGCGAAGTAAGTAACGTCTACTTTACTTTACGATTTTTTAGTTTAGCAAATTTTATTTTTGAGTATCAACAATACTTCGTTTCTATAAACATTTAATTTTAACATAATATATTTATATTCATATTATAATGTTTATTTTATTGACTCATATTTCTATACTGAATTCATGTCTAAGGTAATAAATGTTTTTAGTGCTGCATATAAAAAAAGTTATCTTTATCTTTATAAACATAATAAGTGAAATGAATGTATAAAAACATACTCTTTATGATTTAGTTATAATCTTATAATAATAATGATGATGCATAAGTAAAACAACTATGAAATAAAATTTTACACAAATTACAAGATTACAAAGTAAATAAAAATATTGTTTTAACAATGATAATTCTGATGGAAATTATTAATTTTATAAGACCTCGTGATAATGTATTAACTTTTCTACATTCCATGACACATGAAAGAGATTAACGTAAATACTTGCTCACTTTGGCAATGACGAGAAATTTGAGCCCTGTAACATATTTTATATTTTTTCCCCAGGTCGCTAGCGAGGTCCAAAAAATAGGCCTAAAAAGACAGCCTTTTTTGCGATCACTCTTTGCGGAGCGGGCGTAAAAGTTCCAAAGCAGGCCCCAATTTCAATCGGTCTTTGATTGCTGTATCGGGAATCCGTTAATGTAGTCTCGAGTTACAGAAACAAAAACACGAACATCCAACCTGTGTCACAAAAAATATCGTGTGCACCAAGGACTAAGTGAACTTTTCACTAAAAGATAAGCCCACTTTATACCCTTGGTACAGAATATACTATTAAATTGTTAAATAGCTTTTTTTATATTTCTGTGGCTTCGAGGCATAACGACATAAGTCCACTGTTTATGTTTTTGAGAAAAATGGGTTTCAATATTCAAACTTATTCGTTAGATCGGAATCAACGAGTTAGCACGCGATACTGTACTAATCAATTAACACATTTAAAACAAATA
>JAPYZP010004564.1:0-10116 GCA_030522985.1 Torymus sinensis
TAGTCGGTACACGTATAAGGTTATGTTTTGCGATAATGTTTATATCTGGCTATAAGTAGTCTCTTCGTCAAGTGAAAACAAAATGACATCAACAATGGTTAAACTTATAATATTTATTGTAAATATGACCTGCAACTGTATAAAAACTCAGTGATAGGTGTGTAGTATAAAAAGTAGGTATATGTATACTTACACAAATTGTATACAGCAGTGAGCAGAGTCAGAGATTATAGTTCAACAGGTTGCAACTTGCAGAGCTCACGTTAAAAAGGCAAGGATTTATAAGAAAAATAAACGAAGATGTATTCGCAATATAAAAGTTTGTCAAGCCAAAAATGTAGTCAGTCAAGGATGCAAAAATTTGTAGAAGATGCTAATACAGAGGAGGTAAATTGCTGTTTTATAAATACATTTATATTTTTGTTAATAATCAAATAGACTTATAATTTTTTTTTTTCTTTTTCAAGCTTTGCAAGATGGTACTGAAAGTGCTACATACTACAGAGGCAATAAAAATGTTGGATGATATTATGCAAGGGTTATCAGAGTTGGAGAGATGTCAGGACAAGAGGCAAAAGTTAGTGCTAGCAATCTTCAATGCGTTAAAAAAAGCTAAAGTCACCAGCAAACACGTGGATAATATAGTTAGTCGGATTGTAGTGGATTTTACTCTATATGATAGAACAGATGTTGTAAAGCTTGTGGATTATTTTCTAGATAGGATCAGAAATAATGATGATGACTTTACAAGGTATTTCTGAATTTATCTAACAGCACTATTATTATATAAAAAAAATTAATATTTATTTCTAATTTCATCAGTTGGAAAGATGTATTACCATTGCTGTTAGAAAGACTCGAGGAAGAAAAATCTATTAATTATAGAGGATCTGATGTATCGGGTAAAGAGTACAAAATCAGTGTCATTCGTTCAATATGTGATATTGACTGGAATAATGAAATTCTAACATCCTTAGCTAAAATGTTTGTGTAAGTATAAGAAAAAAAAAATTCTTAAAAAATTCAATAGTTCATGTCATTTTGTAATATTCTTTTCAGAGAGTTAACTGGTGATATTAAAGACAAAGGAATTCATTTAACAATAATGAAGGCTTTAACGAGCAAACTAATTACTATTGATTTAAATGAGTTACCTCCTTTGGCTCATCAACTGCTTAAGTTAGGATCTGACAATAATAGTGTATTGTTATTTTCAACATTATCCAAATATTTTGCTAAAGTCTATTCTTCTATATCTGAAGATAATAGTTCAGAAGACACTTGTGAATCAATAAGTAAATATAGCTTTTTGTAAACAGTATAAATTAAAAAGAAAAGTAATTTTTATTTTATTAAAAATTACTTACATTCTTACAGTTACAACTACAGTGACATTAAAAGAATTGCAAGAAGTAGAGAGTACAGTTTTATACTACATTTATCAATCTGCCTTGGACAATTCAAAAGGCACAATGGAATATCTGAAGTGCCTCAAGTTAGTAGCCAATGCACCTGAATACATTCTGGATAGTTTTGTAATGTCAGTGCTGTTATTGCTATCTGGCTTGTACGAAGATCAAGCTTTCCAAATTTTGAAGCAAGCACTTTTGCGCCAAATTCAAGACGAGGAGAACAAAAACAGCAGCGCCTGGTTGAGAAGAGTGTCTCGAGACGACTTGTCCGCAATGGAGATAATTAACCAGGTCATTGACAACAGCAATACAGATCGTCAGCTGGTGCTGAAGGGCATGGTAGACTTTGCCTTTGTTTTACTGAGCGTCGAGCGTAAAGCAGGCACGGAGCAACACCTCCCATGGGAGTATGGCTGCAAAATACTTCAAAAACTTGCCAGAAAAAGACACGACGCCGGTGGGACTATTCTCGAAACTCTGGTGGACAAAATAGTCAGAGGAGGTACTCACGTTATTCAATACACAGGTGCGTCAAATTCATTTCGGCTCTTGATTTTTAAAATAATGAAACCCAAAATTTCTTCATTCAGATTGCCTAGAGTATATGTGCCGCCGTCTGACGATGACGGTAATCGAGCAGCAGGCCTGGATCACGACGCTCCTCGAGCAGCTTCTCGTGATCCCTGGCGTCGCTGCGGCCCACGTCCTGCGGGCTATTTTACCCCTGATACGCGTCTCCGGATCCATACGCGACCAGCTGATCATGATCCTACGCAAAGCGCTGTACCGCAAGGGCACGGAGACTCGACGCATGGCCGTTCTAGGATTCCTGCAGTTTCTAAAGAATCTGAAGCTGTCGACGCTGAAGGCGCTTAGCCAGTCTGCCGACTCCTTGTCGCTGTCGAACGCCGCGTCGTCCTCGTCTTTGTTCACTCAGGTATGCTGTTCAATTGTTATTCCTGGTGATATTTATATATAGAAATGGAAGGTTCGTAATTTGATAATTCCAAATTTAGGCTACATTGGAAAGGCCATCTCAACGAGCGAATCCATGGCACAATACGAGCTTGTGTCGCGAAATTCTGGCAATACTGAGCAGATGCTTCACTCATGAAATCGAAGTTAGATCGAACTTATATCATGGTGAAAAATTAGTCGTCTTAAGTTATTCGTGTACAACCGTTTGAAATAAATTTAAATTTAAAATATTTTTCAGAACTTTATTACGGTATCGTGAAAAACCAGGAGCTCACAGAATACGTCGTCGACATGCTATTGGAACACTTGTTCCGCTACTATGAGAAGGACGAACAAGTGTTACCACCACTTATGTTCGACAAATGCACCTGCATCCAGGGCATCGACGTGGTGTTACAGGAACCACTGGCTGACCTCGTGTTCGCGCTACAGAAGATTTACCTGCAGGCCGCGTCGTCTGACTCGCCACGTATAGACAAACTCGCCATTGTCCTTGAATCGCTTTGCAAACGCATGGCGCAGACGGACCTCGAACACCTCGGTTTCGTAAGTACATGCACATTATTACAAGAAATCAAGATATGCAATTATCATATATATATTTCTCAAGGACGAAGACACGAATCTTTTGGACAGCACACCGAAGTCTCAACAGAAGCTTCTGAACATAAAATCGGCGATCTCGGTGTTTGAGGCGCTAATAGCGTACCGCATCGCATCCTGGTCAGTGGACAGCGTGAACGTCGGCCAGAGCGTGGTAGCCCTGTACAAGGGTCACTTGCGCCTCGTCGAGTACCTGAAGCGTGTAAGCAAAATGAACAAGGGTCCCGGGCGCAAGGGTAAAAAAGACAAGGATAAGGATAAGGACGGGAACGATGTGACGGTAAAGAAGGCCGGTCGCCCCGCTGCTATTAAGCTGCCGAATACTGTCATGGATTTCGATACTGTGTCCAAGAGCATTGTTCTGTTGCTCAAGTGAGGGCTGAGTTGTTTTGTATTGTTTTGAAGATTTTTTTTTTATTGATTTTTTATTTTTCCAGTCCGTCGAATTCATATGCAACGCCAGAACAGACGAGCGGTATTCGAGGTCGGGTTGAGTTTCATCTCTACATATTGCAGACGTGTATGCAACTGTTTCAGAATGTCAAAACGTTGAAAGATCACGATTTGCAAAATTGTTTGGATTTAAACACACAAAACTTCTTTTCTATTGGAGAGTAAGTGTGAAAATACTGTGATTGTGAGCCATTTTACGTTATTGCTGTTATGTATATGGTAATTTGAATTTTGTTTTAGAACCCTGTATAAACATATCGTAGCGGATTTGCAAAACGTAATTTCTTTCAATGTACAAATAGTGGGTTTGGGACTGGAGTGTTTTAAAGAATGCTGTGATATCATGTGTACACTTTATTCATCCCAATTGCCGAGCTTCCTGGAAGCCACATGTAAGTTTCATTTTATAGCCAAATTTGAGCAAAATATCTTTGAATAAATTTATTTGTTAACGAAGGTGGAGCTAAACTATCGCAAGGCCTTCCACTTCAATTGCAATCGTTGATTTCACCATTAAAAGAAGTTTTCATAACCCAACTTAAAGAAGAAGAGACTGAAGAATTGGCAGGGCAAAAGGTACCATTGCATTTGATCGAAATTATATCCAAGGTAGTACAGAAGATTATTTTCAGTGAATTGAAAATGGAAGAGGTGTGTAAACAAATATTCTAATTTAAAACTTTTGAATAAAAAGTTATTCCAGGTTTTTTTTTCATAATTCCAGGTGTTTGATTGGTTGAAAAAAATTGCCGAAAATGAAGAAAACATTGATATACAAGTTGCTGCAATGATTCTACAGTTGGTACTTTTAATAGAAGAGCGAAGTTTAGAATACGGGGATACGATTCAAGAGTTATGTGTCGAGATTTGTGCCATATTAGGAAAAATTGACAAGGTTACATATTTTTCTGCTTAATTCGCTATAAAAAATAAGAAATTTATTAATAGCCGAATAAAACCTAACATACAGTATTCACTTTTAATTTTTAGAGTGAAGTCACTTCGTCGAGGAAATTCCAAATGCTTAATGAAGCAAACATTTATGTGACTTACATTGCCATAAATAAAATACTGTCATCAAAAATACAAAATGTTAACTGGTTATTAGGTCGATTAAATGCAGAACACACTGCATCAACAAGTTTAGAAGTAGATAATGAATCTAGTATGTATATTTATCTATATATATACATTTTTATCTAATATGATACATTTTATTCAAACTGACAATATATATTACTTTCAGATCGGAAAAGGGTAAAAGATAAAGAGCAAAGCTTATGTCGTCAATTTTCATTTATCCTCAGTACATTTGAAATTTTGGCAAGTGCAAAAATTATGCCAGGTCAAGCTTCTGAAGCTATTTTCAAAAACTTGCAAAAAGTTTATAACTTTGCTTGTGCTCTGGCGAAATACTTTAGGAAAAAATCAACCGCAACTAACCCAGCGTTCCAGTCAGTGAAGTATGCAGTCATCGTTTTTTTTTTATTTTCTACATTTTTAAAGGCATTAACAATACAAAACCGTCTATTAATATTTCGTTATTTAGATTCATTCCAGTAATCCAAGGAGCTGCATATGCTTTAAAACACACTATAACAGAATTAATATTGCATGTCGAGGTAAGGCTAACTTTCTAGTTTTAAGGCGATGTGAGTGCCACCCGTTACCGATGATTGCAGCGACCTGCTTTTTAATGTCGCTCTGATACACCTTGTAGTCCATTATGGAATCTACAACGTGTTAAAAAGATTTTTCCTCAAAATTTAAAATTGAACGAGAAAAACGGATCCCTGCAATCGTCAATAACACGGGAGCCTCGCATCGCCTTAAAGTAAGATATAATATATAATATAAACATATTATGTTTATTTTCTAATGAAATAAAAATGTTACTTTGCAGTCTTCACAAAGTGGAGGAAAATCAAACGATCCTAATGTTCAGCGAAATAAAATCTTAAAAGAAGTTATGGTCATACCTGGTGTTGTACAAGCAATAGATATGTTTGATAAGGAAATCGCATTATTGGCAAAAAAAACTAATGTAAGTATCTCACAATAAAATAAATTTGCGTATCTATAGTGATTAACAAATTTTACATAGCTAATATTTGAAATATTATTGGATAGGTGGATTTAATGAAATATACGAAGTATGATGCCATTAGAGATTTCAGAATACAAAATAGCCAGTTAAAGGAAAATTTAGAAAAAATGAACGTTAGCCTGGTAAGATAAAAATATCGAACACTATAGTAATAAATATTAAAATTTAAATTATTATTTGTAAAAATTATATTTATTTATTTTAGTTAGTAACTCAGGCAAATAATGAAACTGTCAATGAAAGCAAAGATACGGATGATAATAATGAAACGGATACTCATGATGATAGTAGTTCTTCAGATAGTGAAAGTGGTTCAAGTCCAGCCAAAAAACGTCGTCGTGACAGTTAAAAAGTTAATGTTACATATATGTCTTTATTTACGTAATTTAAATTAAGTTATTTCGTGTTAAAAATTTCGTATTTTGATATCATTAATATTTAAGTATCTTAAAACAGATTGAAAAGTAAAGTTCATAAAATTTAGTTTATTATAATAGTTTCGACCAATTATAAGTAAACTCGACATGTTATGATATCACAGTATGATGTATATATTGTATATGTATAAGATACATTTTTTATTTCTTTACTAACAATTAGTTATTAGCTAAAAGCTATATATCCTCAAATGTATAGCATATGCTTACAAATGAGAAATTTCGTTTCAATATTTGTAACTATTTTGTTTACTATTTTTATAAAAACACTATAGGTACCTCTTAATATTGTTAAAGTATTAATAATATGAATAAAATATTTTTATAATTCTCGATGAAATCGCAAAAAGTTTTAGAATTATTTATATAAAATATCTAGTATCAAGTTGAGTATAGATAAAGTCATGAATTGATAAGGCGCCGCTCTCCTACGTATATCGACGTTTAATTACTTATTGCTCCACTTTTTTGTAAGTCCAACACTCAGCTCCATTCCAATATTTACATATCCACATTCTAACATAGCACATTTCAATTTTACAGGAAAGCCATATTCATATCTTGTTTTCCCAACACGGCGCCGACACATAAACACCTGCGTGCAATCACTGTCTAAACAACTGCCGCTCGGCCACAGCACTCCACTATACAGCATCAGGCGGCGCGCTCCGATCCGCATCATGATCGTCCACAACAACAACAACATCAACAACAACACGCTGTCAGCTCGTATATATATATACAATCGCGCAAGGTGTATTTAAACCTTAGCAGCGCGTCGCGCGCGCGCCTGCGCCTGCGCCCGATGAGGCGCGAGCGAGCGGCTAGCTATGCTCTCGCGCGAAGCGAGTAGGTTACGGGCGACGCGCTGTGCGCTGCTCCGGGCAGTCGCCGTCGCGCCGCCGCCCCCGAGCGATCGACCGCTCGCCGCCTGACTCGCACGCCGCGCGCGTGTGGTGTGAGAGTGTGTGTGTGCGCGTCCAGTAGAGCTGGTGCCTGCCCGCCGCCGAGACAGACAGACAGATATATCAGAGCAGAGGCAGAGAAAGAGAGAAAGTGTGTGTGCGCGCGCGGCCGCGTCAGTGTATGGGTGTGTGTGTTTGTGAGTGCGTCTACCGTATTATGGCGCAGCATGCGGCGCCGGCCGTCTACCTCGTCACCTCGCTACTGCTGCTCCAGGTAGCGTTGGCCCAGCAGCTGCCAGCCCAGCAGCTTGCCGAGCATCA
This sequence comes from Torymus sinensis, assembly GCA_030522985.1. Classification (NCBI taxonomy): domain Eukaryota; kingdom Metazoa; phylum Arthropoda; class Insecta; order Hymenoptera; family Torymidae; genus Torymus; species Torymus sinensis. The sequence goes on from JAPYZP010004564.1 coordinate 7,217, forward strand.
GAACCAGAGCTCGCCCATCGATGGGGTGCTGGGTTGGACCCATGAGGATGGATGCAAGAACCTGCAGCACCTGAAGAATGTACTCGGTATTGAGCTCACCTCGCAGAGGGCCAAGGAGATCAAGCTCTGCATCACTCAGGTTGCCCACGATGTCAGGATTCTACAGGAGGAAAAGTGAGTGTGTGTCTGGCGGCATGAGAGTGATAGTAGTTTTGGAGCATTGTTGTGCAGTGCATGGCTCGCGGATTGGCTGGGGCAGTGGAATGCTCTTTGATGGAGAAAGAAGCGTGCACTGTGCTTAATTAAGTTAGAGACACTGTTTTCATTGGAGAATAGCTGTTGATGCCACAGCCATTCTCAATAGCAGTGTAAAGATAAAAAGTTTTCAGATTTTCTATCAATAAATCGTACTCCAATTTGGAAGAGTATCAAAAAATTTTATTCTTGAGGATCTGATTGAGCAATAATCTTTTAAAACATTATATAAGATTCCAAAATTGCAAATCTTTAGTATTATCAAAGTATTATCAATGAGTAAATTATCAATGAGATCTCAAGTGTAAATAAGATTTAATGACTATTCAAAATATATTTATTTCTATGCTCACTTAAAATATAAATCATCTAGTATGCATTACAAATATTAAAATATATAATTTTTTGTAGTTCTTACTATACCTATACATTTTTCTTAGTATAATATTATAATGTACATTACTTTACTTTGTATTTAAATGAGAATGTTAATAAGTATCAGGCAAATGACTAAGCAATCAATTTAACATTTCACAAGCCCCAGTGTCAACAAATTTTTGTTAAATGATACCAGATTTTTTTATTTACTTCAGATAACATATTTAATATCAGTCTTACTGTAATATTTCTGTTTTCAATTGAAATAATGTTAAATTGTTTATGAAACTTGTACAATTATCAAGGCGGTATTAAGATTAGTGATTATTTCTAAAATAGAAGATCAAGTTACTTAAGGAAGTAAACAAAAGGTTTCATGCTCACTCCAGTAATGGAAAGTGTCTCTCCGGTGGGTGTATTACTGATAAGACAAGAATGCGTAAGCTGAGATATCGTTAACCTTTCTGCACTGCGGATGCATAAAAAAAAATAGAATGTCTGTGTTTTCTTCCAGTTACTGTGATTCAACTTTTTACAACTCAAAAGTCCTCATGACTACACAGTTTGCAATGTGAAGTATCTTTACCGTTGTGTACAATTCAGCGGCCTGTTTGGTAATAACAGATACCTCATGTGTCAATTATTGTCAATCATGAATAGTAATTGTCCATCTCTGGGATAAGTGCATTCAACCTGAATACAGTGTAGATAACCTCGATTACAGTGGTAGTAAAGCCAGTCTATTAGTGTATAAATTTTTGCTGTCTTTCAGCGTACAACTTGTTTCATTGAATTACACCATTAGAGCGCACTCAATGACTTAAGAGTGGCAATTAATTGGTCGGCCGGTGAAGAGTAAACATCATCACTGCATTGATACCAATTCTATTGAGTAAATGAGTGATGATACCTACAGCACTTTATTAGCTCCAACACAAAAGGTGCTTTGTCTTCTATTGATCAGTGTATATTAAATAAATCTAAGGGTTTATCAATTTAGTACAAAGTGATTATAACGCTATTAATTTCTAATAAAAAAAAGAGAAAAGAAAAAAACTGTATAAATATATATATATAGGTTTCAATAATTTTTTAAACCAATTAATTCACTATATACATAAGTTAAAATATTGATTACTTTCCCTCGACACATACTTCGCTCCAAAATTATCAATCCGTCTCGATTCTCGTATCAAAATTCCAGACTGTTTGCCTTATTTGAATGTGCTTCACACTAGGCCCCGGCAGCCGCCGCCGCCGCCGCGATAAAGAGCGATTGGTTTTTTTAAGTTACATCTGGATGTATCCGCAAGCCTAATCGCGAGTGCGGAATGAGGCAAGCACTTTTTCGCGACCGCGCGCGCGGAATTCGATTCTGAGATATAGAGTCATTATATAGATCCACACGTGAGATTGTATACGAAATCGAGAGGCTCTCACGTGCGCGCGCGCGTCATTTGATTATTATCAGTTCACGGTGTGGTGCCTCGTTCTGGTTTTCGCGAATTTTGCCGGTAAAAAGTAAAGAAATCCGCGAAGTAGCAGAGCTTTCAGTTTCTCGAAAAGGACGTGTCGCTAACGAACGGCCATAATTATTCTTGACAAAGATTTTTCCTTAATAGCCTCGCGAGTTATTAGCGAGTCTAAAGTATGAAGAAAATATCTCGTATGCCACATAAATTCATCACAATTATATTGCAAATTTTTTGCTCATTTCAACGAAAGCATACAGCGTCACGCGAGCCGAAAATATAGTGCGATAAGCGACACAATGACGTCATTGTAAACCGGAAGCTTTTATTATATATATATGGCAAACATTTTAATGCGTGCCTCTGACTAATAACGAGATACACATATATATATCGCTTTCATTATACACCTCAGCTATCAACACTCTCTAAACATTATATAAAAAATCTCGACCCGATCAATCAAAAATCCTCGAGCGCGTTTCAATTACAGCCGGTGTCAGAGCCGCGCGTGACTTTAAATTATCGATTATGCGCTATATACTCGCTCTGCTCAATTAAAGAGCGCCGCTGTGTGTAACACGCTACCCTCATCTCCTATATATAAGTATACCTGTCAACTTAAGCCCAGACGCCTGGAAAATTATACCTTATACGTCGGAACGTGTGTTTTTATTTCGCATTGTCACGATACGCTCCTTTAACTATAACAAACTTGGATATTATACTGTGTTTCGGAAGTCGTCGTCTTCTGGCTGTGAATCAGAGCTGGCGCGCAGACGTTATTATTATTAT